>JZKD02S1674361.1:231626-262040 GCA_000966675.3 Picea glauca | reverse complement strand
TAACTATTAAATGACAAATAGCAAACTGACCTGAAGTAATGCTTCAGGTTTGTCCTGTGTATGATGGTCGATTCAGTTGTTTGGTGGGAGGAAACCCGCACCAAGTTCTCCACGAGCTTCTCGTAAACGGAAAGTTGTTGTGCTCTTAAAATATAAATAACAGGACAAACAAGACATAAAAATTACAACAATCTTATAATTTACAAATCGTCGCAGCTAGATAAATCTATGTGCAAAGACTTGTACAAAGTGATTCATTTAATGAAAAAGGTAAACCTGTAATTCATTAAACTGAAACAAAATGATTGTTGTATTTTTAAATAAGAGAGATCAGACATGGATAGAATATAAATCAAATCACATCAACATGCAAAGAATTATGATAGCTAAAGTAGTCGATAATTAATTACAAATTGATGTGCAGAAAACTTGAAACAAAAGTTTGATATATTGAAAGATAAAGCTGTTACAAGACATCAACTTTCATCTCAGTCTGAATCATAAATCCATAGTCTGGTTCTCCCCACAGTGATGATGGTCCATTACAAAATATTGACAAGTATTTAAAGACTTCCCACAGGGTAAAACATCCCTGTGGGAATTATCAAAACAGTTTAAAAAAATTTGACGATAATATCCCAAATCTCTATTTTTGACTCAAGCTAACAACCTAAAACAAAACCATATCCAAAGTATCTCCTAAACTGCCATAGCATGCCCATTTGATCATTGTAATTCATATGCACCTGAAAGAAGACAAAAATAGACAAGTTTAAAAGATATTTTATTGATATAATTGACAAAAATCTAATTTTTAAGACTAGCTACAGAATCTTGCGATTCTGTAGCTGGTCTAAATTGAACACGGAATCATTTCAAAACCAATTCAAATCTTAAAGAATATATTCAAACTATTGAACAATATTTGATTGCTAATTAGAAACCAAAAGAATCATTCAAATCGACACTTGTATGCAAATTGGAACAAACTAAATCGTGGTCAACTGAAAGATAACAGAGATGCATGCACTCTGTTCAATTTGTTATCACCAATTTGGGGTAAATAGAACCGCTTTAGATAATTCAACAGTAATGAAATGATTTTCATGAACCAATTCCAATCGACACACATAGTTTATGTTKMTTTAGCCATCAACAAAAGCATTTTCGAATCCAAATGAAATCAAGAGGATCATTTTTTCAAATTAATAGAACTATATTAAACATATACAAACGATCATGCTATTTKCAAATCAAATCAAAACTTGTATGTAAATTGAAACAAATGAAATCGTAATTGAATTAATCAGTTGATAACATGATATGCAGGATTTGTCAAACGTTTGTTATTGCCAATTGGGAGAAGACGGAATTGATTGACAGTCAACGAAATCATCACTTGAATGAATTTCAAAACGAACTATTAGCCGAGTTTTTCATACGAATTCAACAGAGACAAAATATGTCGATCCGAGCTTAACAAAATCGCTTTTGAAAATCAAAACCAACAGAGAAGCATCAAATCTATTTTCCATACCAATCCAACTCAATCGTGCTAAATCAAGACACGCAGCAATCATTTGCAAATCAAATCAAAACAAGAATGCATCGAAACAGTTTGGGTTTGACACAATCGTTATGAATCAACACATCTCCATGATTTTTGCAAATAGATCTTTTTCACAGGTCGAATGTAACCAAAATCCAAATGAGAATATTAATTCAATACAAAACAGAATCATTCCTGGCTAATCGAAGTCAACAAGGTTATTTTGAGTTTATTAGGAACAAATGAAACTAATCGAAATCAAACCAAATCGATTATCCTAAATCAGACGAATAGAATTGATTCAAAACACAAACCAAACCGAATAAAAAACAAATCAATTGCTAAACTGGGCACGAAAAAATTGCATAACCAAATCATAGCTACATTTGAGTTTAGTAAAATGAATCTACTGTATAGGAAACATAATCATTTCAAATGTATTAAAATGAACAGAGCAAATTTGAAAGCAAAACCCAATCGACTACTTCAATTCAAAACAACAAAATTATTCTAAAGCGAACCAAACCAAAATAAAAACCAACCATTCACTTCTACTAATCTGAGAATAATAGAATCATATTAACTAAATCGTAGGTATGTCCAAGTTTAGCAAACAAATTTCCCACTCATGATTCATAACAAAATTGATTTGGTCAACTGAGAGAAACATAATCATTTTGAATTAAAATGAACAGAGCTATTGAAATCAAATCCAATCGATTATATGTATTCGAGACAACTCAAAAAAAACAAAATTCATACCTGGTCAATAAGAAACGGCTTCGATTATGATAACTTTGAATTGACAAAGGCTGTTGTCGATTCGACATTCCTGAAGACAATCGAACCAGTGGTTTTTTGTTTCTTGTCATTAGCTTGAAGCCTGGCCCTTTCTCTCGACAGCACTGTAACTTGATTCTCTGACGATTTGATCTTTGATTTCAATAAGGGAACGTCAGTGTAATAACGCTCTAGCCACACATTACATTGGCTGCATGATGTTCGCTCGGGCTTCGACATCAAAGCGAGGGTTTGTTTAAATCACCAGGGGTTTCCTTGTGCAACTTGATTCCCGGGTATTTAGGATTGTTTTTGAGACAAGGGGGTAAATTAGAGACATCGTCATAGGGTTTCTCAGAGCACATGCCATGGGAATAGGGGTACTCTTCAACTAGGAAACGCTCGATATTGGAGTCTGAGTCCTCGCTTAGAACTATGGGATTTTGGTCGAATTTTGGCTTAGGTTTATTCCGGGCAAGTCTCGATATCAATCAAGCATTCTTCTTACCCTTGCTGTCGACAGTAGAATTACCCTTGACTTTCTTACTCACAGGCTTCTTGATAGCCACAATCTTGTCTGTTATGATGTCAGGTAGGTCGATGTCAGGTCAAACCGAGGATTTGGCAGGGGGTAGAAGAATATGAAAAGGCACGGGTGGCGTGACCATAGTCTCACTAACCACGGATTTATCGATTTGGATAGACTCTGGATTAGAAAATCCATTTCTGGATAGAAAGGCTTGTCAATTATCGCCATGAAGGTTTAAATGGTGGACGAGGATGAGTCTAACCAAGCCATGATGAAACAAGTTGTTATCATCCTTCTCGCATTTGAACCACTTAGACATCTTTTAAAGACTACGCAAGAAGTAATGTGGCATGTTCAAAGGATAGCCCATGAAATTCATCAATAACCGGAGGTGATACAGAAAAACCAACCCATACCGACCTTCACAGGTCACAAATTGTTTCACAATTACCAAAAGATCATGCCACCTGGGTTTGAGGGTGGAAATAGGCATACCTTTATCACAGGAGACAACCTTCCTTGATATGAATAGCAATGGCCATGACACCTCATCAACTTTGGATTTTTTAAACCATCGTTGGCCTATAGTTGCTAGTCCTATAACAGAGATTATGAATTCTTCATTGAGTTCAAGCTGAATGTCACCTACTTTAGCCCTGCACCCGTCAAATCTGAGGGTGAATTATTGGGCAACCGAAAGGTTGAAGCCCTCGAACCTTTGTATAAACATGATCCAACCACTATTTTCTAAATCTTTTCAAGCATTATGGAATAGTAACAAAGCTTGGTTACCATTTGGCTCTACGCGCACCACCGGTGCCATAGACAGGAGCACACGATGAGCGAGGTGAATGGGCCAGGGTTTGAACACAACATACGCAGGGGCAGAACACTCACAGGCTTACCCGAAAACTAGCAAAGGTGAACCGGGATAGTGGGAAAACATTAATGACAAAATGTGTGAAGGTGGTGGAGCTAGTTCATCCCATGCACAACAGTCATATCCCATAGTACAACCGTCGACGCATATAACATTCAAACCACTATGCATATGTTAAAAACCATGCCATTCAATCAATGAAACCTTATAGTAAATCGACCAAACATTTGCGCAAGCGATAATATTAGCATAGTTTTTAAAACCAAAACAATAATTCGAAATCACACCAAGGGTTTTATCATATGAAAATATGTGTTGTATACAATGATTTATACTGAGGGTTTAACCATAACACCAATGTGTTTTCATGAAACCAATGATCAAAGAACATATAAATCAAATCACAAATGCATCACAAACAAGATCAAAAGAATATCATCACAGTCTTGTAAAACGAAGTCATATTAACAAATAAAAATGCCAAATGAATAAGGATCTTGGGGTCTTGTCAATCATATAATGATAAGTAAATTGGAAACGCAATGGGCATATCGACAAGAATGATTACAACAATTCAGTGACGATTTTAATGTGACTTCGAAAACCAACTTTTCACACTTGCAGTCGTGAAAACAAGAACAAAGTTAAGTGTGCAAATAGCGCAAAAATAATAGTGTCGTTTTATTCAAGAATTGCGACGAAAATCAAGGTTTGCAAAACACTGGTGTAGGCAGCTTATAAGGACAGTAGAAAAATGTGAATTGGCTGCCAACACCATCCTATTACCAATCCTTATTTGTCACTGACTATCATCGTCCTAAAAAATTAAGGCACTTAGCGCATGTCACTCGACCTTCAATCTCTCAACAAAATAGTAGTCAAGGGTAAGTTGCTTATTCCCATCATTGATGACCTATTATATGAACCCAAAGGCACTTAATGCTTCACCAAACTTGATCTTCATTTCAACTATCATCAAATTCCCATGGAGGAAAATATTCCTAAAAATTATTTTCACACTCAGGAAGGCCATTGCAATTTGTTGGTGATGCCGTTTCTCCTTTTCAATGTAGCTTGCACCTTCCAAAGTCTCATGAAAAATATATTTCAACCTTTTTTTATGTGATTTTGTCCTCCTCGTTTTTTATGATCACATCTAGATCTATAATAAAGTTTTCACACCCATGTGACTTATCCATGTGTATTATGTCTTACTACTTCTTGCTCATCATAAAATATTTTTGAAGAGGTCCAAATGTGTATGTGTGGACCCAAAGAATATTAAAGCAATGAAGGATTGGAAACATCCTAAAAATCTTAAAATTTTGCAACTTTTTCTTGGTCTCATTAGTTACTTTTGAAATTTCATCAATTACTATGGTAAGATTGAATCTCTCCTCAATAACTTTCTTTAAAAAAAAATGGTTTCAATTGGAATGAAGTTGCAGATTAATCCCTTAAGGATTTGAAATTTTTTATGTGTACAACCTCGATACTCACTCTACTTCGATTTACTATGACCTTTGCTTTGGAATGTGATTCCTCCAATAAAGGCATTGGAGGAATACTCATGTAAGAGGGAATATCATTGGCCTTTACCAGTGAAATCATTTGTGAGAGACACTTGGAAAAATTCAAGTGTGAAAAATAAATTATGACTATATTACAATATGTGGATATATTGTGCCCATACTTTATTGGGGAATGTTTCTAGATTTAAATTGGCCATCACAACCTAAAATACTTCCTAGAGAAAAGTATTTTTTCACTTGAGATACATAAATGGGTCATAAAAATTTTGGGATATGATTATGAGGTAATTTATAGGAAGGGAAAGGATAAGGTGGTAGCATATGTTTGCTCTAAATTTTTTGAAGAGGAAGGGTCCCTCTTTTCACTCTCCTTCATCGTAGTAGATTAGTTGAATGAGGTCTATAAAGTATGGTTCTTAGATCACAAGATTTCCTACTTAATTCAATAACTTCAAATGGAACCCCATGAATTTGAAGGATACACTTGGCACAATGAAGAGATTCTCTATAAAGGGCATGTTTATTTGACCAAATATCCCACCTCTAAATCAACAGGGTTATCTAAAATCCATGCATCTCCAAGAACATGTCATTCTAGCTTTCTTAGAACATATGAAAGGATGAAATGTTCATATTTTTTGGAAGGAATGAAGGAAACCAAAATTTTGTGGAAAAATGTGACCTCTTCCAATGATATAGGGGATAACTAATGAAAACTCTCAGTGAACTACAACCTTTACCCACTCTACCAGTTGTATGTATTGACATTTCTATGGAATTCATTATGGGGTTACCCAAATCTGGAAATAAATGAGTCATCATGGTTGCGGTTGATAAAATTTCCAAATATGCTCAATTTTATGCTCTAGAAAACCTCTTTATAGATTGCATAGTTTCTCAAGTATTCATGTGTAATATATTTGAACTCTATGGTATTCCATAATCTATTTCACTATCAATTTATGGAAAGAACTATTTTGGCTCTAGGGAACTCAATTTCATCTTATGGCTGCCTATCACCCCCAAACTAATGGTTAAATTGAATTTTTCAATAAGTGTTTGGAATCATATTTCAGGTGCTTTACTTCAAAATTACAATGTCAAAGGGTTCAATGCTTATCACTAGTAGAATTTTCATACAATGAAACTTACCACGGTGCCACTCAATTTACCTCTTTTGAGGTTTCCTATGGAAAACATCCCCCATAAATATGATCCTACTTACCTAGAGTCTTGAAGGTACATGAAGTCGACAAAACTCTTAGACATCAGGCTAACATTCTCCACACTCTCAAAGATAATCTAGTCATGGCTCAAAATTGGATGAAGAAGCATGTTCATCAACATCATCCTGAATGCCATTTTGCATAAGGGGATTGGGTTTTCCTTCATATGTAACCTTATAAGTAGACCTCCATAAAAGAAAACCCCCACTAGAATCATACTCCAAAGTTTCATGTTCCCTATAAGGTACTAAAATGTATTGGTCTAGTGGCTTGCAAATTAGATATTTTGAGCCACTCTAAAATTCATCCATTCTTTCATATATCCTACTTAAATAAAGTTGTTAGATCGCATTCCTTATTCAAAGTAGATTCTAGAATCGAATGAATAAGGTTCCATTTGGTTGAAACCTTTGGATATCCTTGAAATAAAAGAATTTCATCTCTCCCAAGACACTATCTATGAGGTTTTGATATAGTGGAAGGATGAACTACTTGAGGATGCCACATGAGAACCAACAAACATCCTTCATCATTTCCCTCATCTCTAGCCTTGAATACAATGCTTATTTTTTAATGAGGGTGGCATGTTAGGTCCCTATTGTCCCTAAACCGATAAGGAAATATATAGGTTACTCTATGTGGAGGCCATATCTAGTAAATAAGGCCCATGTAGTAGTGTGAAAAAAACAAGCGTAAGAAGGTTTACTAGAAGGTTCCACCTACTAGAAAGTTCCTATGTGGTATTTAGTACCATATAAACAAGTAGACATAATTTAATGATATTTCTTGTGAAGTTGTTTGTAATCAAATATATTCTCAATTGGAGGTTGTTTCCTTGAAGAGTCAAGTGAACATTTCTTCCATCAATAAAGGTATAACATTTTTGGTATTCTGGTTCTTTATTTGGGTATTGTGGTGGTCATCTATCATATTTGTAGTAAATCTAGATAAAATATGTTATTCTTTCTTTACATATTTCAATTTAGTAATAAATAACACCACAATGTTGACTATGGTTGACCATGTTAACTATGGTTGAACATGTTTGACTCTGATTCAATTTGTTTTACCATGGTTCACTATGATTTATCATGTTTGACTATGGTAAGAGGTTCACATGAAATTTAGCTTAAATTATAACATTAAGAGGTTGAATTCAAAATAATGTTACATTATGACATTTAGTGTAACACTTTAGTTTTGATCCCTTGATTAGAAATGTATATTTGTGTATTTGATGAAAGGTCGAGGAACAAGTGATGTAATATGTAATTAGTGTACATTGAAATATAATAATAAAATTACATCAATGATTGTAAATGAATAAGAACAAGAACATGGGGGGATATGATTCCACAAGGAAGGAATAAGAGGGGGATTATGGGGCTTAACAAAATTAATGATATTTTACTCATAAGTCTAAATCCCTTACATTATTTTATCCTAATTCCTTGTCTTATGATTTCAACCTTGGAATTAGTTTCCAAGGGAGTTATGTGGGATTCTTATGGAACCATGTGGTTATTTGTAGGTATGCATACATATTCCTTGACTATGGTTATGAAAGGAAAACATTTCCATGATTCTATGAGAATGCCTTGGGGAAGATACTATGATTCCAAGACTATAACATAATCTTGGTTCTAAATGTTATGAGAATTACAAGGGAAATCAATGCCCATGTGCATGAGTAATTATTTCTATTGAGGACATTTCCTAGTAGTTTTGTCTTGGAGCCCTGGAGGGAAGTTGGATAGCTTGATGGATTGTATGAAAGAGAAGGGGATCCCATTTCTTGGGTTGTACAAGTTGAATGAGAATGTTAGTTGTTGGGTTAGAATTATTGTACAAGTTATCATATTGTAATTATCAGGAAAAATGGATTGTGTGTGAGGACTAGAGCTAGTCATAGGAGTACATTTGTCCTTGTGGATTCATAGCCCCATCATGGGGGAATCATGTTGTAAAATATTAGGTTCAAAAGGGGCTATGGTTGGGTGGAACATCCAATGTCTATAGCAAGTTGGTGTTTTCATTTCCAAAGATATAAATGTGAAGGATTATTTTTAATTACATTATTTTAATGTCATTTATGTTATTAATGGAATTTGTATATGTTAGTTGTATAAATATGCATATGTAATTGTGAATTAGGGATGATTTTAGGGGATAAAATTTGCTCATCGGATAATTTTCCATTCTTTTTCCCCAAAAAAGATTCTCCATTCTAAAAATGATTTGCCCAAATTTTATAGGATAAAATTATTTTACCTTAAAAATCACCAAAATTTTATACAAAGTATATAAAATCCTTAGAAATTCAAATACTTTTACAAAAATACGACCAAACATTTTATAGTTGGCATATGAAGGATTAGAAAGATTCGCTAAGGTTTCTACATTTTAAAATAAATTTCCATCCTTAAAATCATCGTTGTTGTGAATGATTTAATTATATTTGAATTATATACTTCTCATATCTCATTGATAATACATTTCATAATAGGACAGAGTGGGTTAAAGTTATTACAACTTAAAAGGTGGAATGTATCCTAGTTAGATGGTCAGGAAAATTATAAATTGTTAAAAGGTATTAGAGCAAGTTTTTAAATTGGTGAAAGGAAAATTTGAAGTTCCCCATTTACCCAATAGTGTACAAGGGTGGATGGGTATGATACAAAGTGGTATTAGATCCATGGGTACAACACTAGGGATGTATGGGCCATAAAATGGAAATTGTACAGGAAGAAGTTACAAGTTACAAAGTATGTATTTGACCAAATTCTTGAATGAGAATATTTTTGGAAATGGTTTGAATCTACTAATTGTGGGATTAACAGATAAAATTACCTAAATTGGAATTTTATTCAATCATATAGAGGCACAAATTTTATAAATTCATGGTTACATAATTCAACCTATGTGAAATTGGGGAAAACTTGAATTTGGGAGAAAAATTGATCTCCAACCGAGAGAAATCCAACACCCTTTCAATCTCTGAATATTTTTAGCTACAAATATTCCCAAAATAGTTCTTGCAAAGTAGTTGCAAGGGAACAAAAGAAAAAGGATGGCACACTTCTCAGTTAGGGAACTAAACATTGGAACAATGGAATGAGGATGAGTCATTTTGGGAGCTGGAAGGTTGAGCCATCCCCCAAGATTGCAATCAAACCTTGGAGAATAAATATAGGAGTATAGGAAGGAAGGGTGTGCTGGAAACTAGGGTGTAGTTCATGAACTAGAAAATGTTGCAACGACAAGTGAGAACATATAGGATGAGCATTGAGAAGGTAAGAGATCAAAGGGATGGATTTTATTGAGGAGAAAACCACAAATATTCACAACAAATATCAGACATACATCACTAATATAATAAAAAAGAAACCATTACCAACAACTACAAAACAACAACAAACAACAAGAACCCTAAACCAACTAGAACAAGAGAGAAATGAGAGAAAAGAGAATTTGTGTCAAAATAAGCCAACCATTCTATTAATTCATAGGATCACCTTTTATAGAGAAGGGACCTACTTATTTTTCATACACAATATTATTCTAATAACAACATATACTAAAAACTCTACTCTAGTACATTGTCCCTTGTTTTATTAATGGGGTTATAAGGAATAATAACTTCCTTATGGCCCAATTCCTCCATGTTTAGATATGGAAGCATCCCAGCTTCCTCTATCACATGGGGAAACATACGTCTGACCATGTCTTCTGCCATCCACTTTGCTTGTGCTGGAGTTTATCCCTTTCATGCCAGAAGGTAAGAAATATATTCTCTTTGGCGAGTAGAGTGATTCTTGTTCTAGAGAATGGTATCCTGTAATAGAGGCAATTGGAAATTGAGAATTTTGTCCATGGGATGAGTGATGGTGATTGGATCATACAAGTGTGGTGGCTCAAATAGCTTCATATTGTTGACATTGATGACATTGTGTATATCCAACTGAGAAGGGAGCTCCAATCGATAGACATTTTCTCCAATGCATTCCAAAATTGTATAGGGGCCATAACGAAGTAGATGTAGTTTATGATGTTGACCTTTGAAATGTTTCTTGTCTTATATTAACAAGACACAGTCCCCAAGATGAAAGAAAAGAGGTGTACTATGCTTTTCATGCCTCTGATTTGATTTTTCTTGGGAAGATTTCAAAGCTTCAACTACTTGAGTTTAGTAGTGTGCAACTTGTTGAAGGAATTAATGGGATGATATGTGTTCCCTTTGTTGGTGATATGTGCCTTATGAATCAATAGTGAGATACAAATAAATTGGAGAAGTGGGTTGACAACCCAAACACACTTAGAACGTAGAGAAGCCAGTAGCTAAGTGGGTGGCCCTGTTGTAACTATGCTACAGAATATGTAAATAAGTATCCCATTGTTTGCTACATGCAAAATGAGTGTGAAGAGCATGTATCAACACACGATTTACTACCTCTATTTGGCCATTCATTTGAGGATGGAATGTGGTGGAGAACTTAAGCTGAAAGCCAAGTAGAATCCATAGTGTCCTCCAAAAGGAGATTAGGAATATTGAGTCTCTATCCAAAATGATAGTACTGGGTAGAACAAAGTGAGGTGAGACAAGTTGAAAATATAATTCCACTATTTGAGAATTTGTAGTTATCTTGGCGCAAACAATGAAAAAGACCATTTTGGAAAATCGACAAACTACTACCCAAATGGAATCATATTTTTTTTGAGTGGTGGGAAATCCATTGAAATGGATTCTCATGGTATGGAAGGCACTACTAGTGGTTGATACAATCCGTGCTTTCAGTTGGAAGGTTTGGGTTGAGAGAATAAAGAACAAGATCAAATGAATTTCTCTACATGGTGTTGTATAGATGGCCAATAAAATTGGTGTTGAAGGTTATGTGTTATCTTTGCTGTGACAAAGTGGCCTCCATAAGAAGATGCATGGGATTCCTTGATGAGCAATAAGAGATCCTTTGATTGACGCACACATATCAAGTTGACCTTGTAGATCCGCCCATTACAAATGGTGTAGTCCAAGAAATGGGTCTAGTTGACTAATGTTGGTTGATGTAGTGCAACCCAAACTTTTTGAAAGTCATGGTCGATGGCATACTTGTCTTTCCACATGCCATACAAGAACACTGAACTTCTAATATTTGGAGATCCTTATTGGAAGGATGACTAAGAAAAACTACCATTTTGTTAGAGGTCCCTTTCTTGTAGTGAATGATCATATGGAACTGTTGTATGTATGATGCCCATTTGATATGTCTCTTCTCTTGTATCTTTGATTGTGAATTAATGAAAATTAGAGGATGGTGATCTGTATGGAGAATGGTCTCCTTACCCAACAAATAATGTCTCCATTTCTTGAGAGCTTGCACGAGGCTATAGAATCCTTTACCATATGTGATGTAATTGTTTATCATCTGAAAGATATTCAGAGTGATACACTACAAGATGTACTCCCTATTTAAGTACTGCACCAATAACATATTGAGAGGCATCAAATTCGATCTCAAAGGGATGAGTCAAGAATGAATATCTAAGTACAAGGGAAGAAAAAAAAGTTTGCTTGAGGAAAGCAAACTGGCGAGTAGCATATCCATCCCAAACAAAGGTTTTAGTGTTGTTAGATAATTTATGTAAAGGGAAAGCAATATGAGAGAAGTGTAAAAAGCAATTTCGATAAAAGTTGATACCACCTAGGAAAATTTTTAATTAACTTGTTGAAGAAGGGGATAGCCATTGTGCCAATGATTGTGTCCATTCCATATCTATACGAATTCCCTCTAGGTCCACAAGAAAAACAAAATATGTAACTGAATGTTGGCCAAAGTATAACTTATTTTTTGTTACATGTAACTTGTGCTTCCAAAGCAATTCTAGTACTTGGAAAACATGTTGAAGATGTGTCTCCCAAGATTTATTGAATATGAGAATGTCATCCAAATATATAACAACAATTCATCCCAAAAGAGGCATGAAGATATCATTAATAACTCTCATAAATGTTGTTGGTTCATTGGTCAGGCCAAATTGCATGAATTTCCATTTGAAAATACCAAATTTGGTCTTGAAGGTTGTATTCCACATATCAGTTGGGTTCATTTGAACATGATGGTATCCATATGTCAAATATAACTTAGTGAACCATTGGGAACCTTGAAAATTGTCCAATATCTCCTCAATCTTGGGTAGGGGTATCGGTTCTTAACTGTAGCCTTGTTAAGGTCACAATATTTAGTGACGAGATGCATCTTAGTGGTGTCCTTTCTTGGGATTACAAAGGTAGGGGATGCATAAGGGAAAGAGGAAGGTTGTATGTGACCTGAGTTTATGAGCTTAGTCAATTATTTCTTGTTTTCCTTTGCCTCTCATAGTGTGATTCGGTAAGAAGGGGAATTGGGTAATTAAAATATTGGAATGAGATTTATGGAATGATATATGTGGCAAGGGGGGGTAGTCCGATGGGTGGTTGGAAGACATGAGTGAATTCTAGAAGTCAGGGATCCATGTCTTGTGGTATTGGGTGGGTTTCATTGTCTAGTTGAATAGGGAAGACCAGACAGAGATAAACACATTGGTTCAGATGGACACGGGGATTGTTTTATTTTTTTTGTGGTGGATTTGGGGGGTGTTGCTGTAAGAACATAGATGTGTCCATATTTTGAGAGTTTATATTGGTGGGTTTTGACCATATACACAATGTTTCATTCTTGTTGATATGGAAGGCCCAAGAGGAGGTTGACATAGTCTAATAGAGAGACATCACAAAGGACAAAATATTTAAATTGACCAATAACAAAAGTGACCATAGAATTTTGAGACACCAAGAGTCGGGGGCCATATTTTTGGAATCAACCAAGATGATATGGTTTGGGGTGTGGGATAGTTGTAATTTGGAGGTGCTGGACTAACTCTTGGGAGACCAATTTTTTCTGACTACCATTTTCCATAATTGATAAGGCTAAGGATTGTTTGATTTTAAAATTGTGTGTAAACATGGGTAATGGGGAAGATTTGGAGTATTCAAATGTCATCAGAATCAGGGAGGGGTTGTAACATCCCACTCTTGCATGCACTAAGAGAACTTATTCTTTGAGGACACTTGCTTTCAAGTGATCCAAATTATTATACTATTGGGCATTTGATTATGATTATGAGGAATTATGGATTGATGACATGTTATTTTGTTGTATTGACATAGACAGATGCTATTGAATTGGTTTTCCTGAGTGTGCAAGATTTTGGACCTCTAGGATGCAGAGGCATCAATGAAACCCTTGGACTCTGGATCGAGTCGGGGAGTGGAATACTAAGGTTTGTTTGTCGTATATATGACATTTGTGCATATGATTAGATGATATGATTATGGATATTATTTCTGACATGATTAGTTGATGATGCAGAATGACGATATCTTTCTTACCATACTCACAAGTGGAGTAGATGGGTCATGCATGATAAATAGAGACGTTAAGGGAGAAGTGTGGATAGTAGCCCTACCACAACCTACTAGCACTCCCATCATGGCTCGAACTGTAGGTTAATGATTACCTAGTTCAAGAAGACCCATGATGCCATGAGGGTCGACTGCGACAATCGCTCACGATGATTCTAAGGGGTGCGTAATAAGGCAGGGGCCTTATTCCTTAGAGGCCCTTAGTCTCCCATAATATCACCTGATGGAGTATTGACTTTAGGGGTTTTTGATGTCTACCAAGTCAATAAAGAGGTGAGTGGCACCCTTGGAGAAAATAGTGTGTCCTGAAGGTCATGTTGTGCATGAAAAATGGAAGGAGGCGAGTGGCACCCTTGGAGCACATCAGGAAAGGGAAACATAATGAGGCGAGTGGCACCCTTGTAGCACCTGGTGTGTCCTAAAGGGCACGTCGTGTTGTTAAATAATAAGTGAATAAACCTAGATGGCCTTAAAATGAATAATGTGATAAGAAATATTAAAAACATTTTCCCTAATAAAATTTTGCCCAGATTATAATAATATAACATAAAATCAAGGAGAGAGGAGCTCTAAGGAAACCCTAGCCTCATTTCAGTGCATACTACTGCAGACCAATCACAAAACACCGATGCGGTGAATTTTTAGCGACCAACGGAAGCCAACTGACTCCTACTGACACGTCGAAATGGGTACAGAAGAGGGGGGAAACCCCCCCCCATATCGCAATATCACCGCCAACGAACAATCTGGTACCAGAGTGAAATTCCCCACATTCAAGCTGCCCTTGCAGGTACGCGAACAACTTTTGGCCAGAGAATAAGGCCTCATGAAGGAGATGGAGACGGAAGCAACAACCTCCCATCCAAAGGCACCTCGAGGATGGGGGCCAGGTAAATGCATACCACAAATGGAGAAAATACCAAGATACTTCATTAGCTCAACTAAAGTAGGGGAACACACCCAATTTATGAGAGAACACGCCCTCATTGGCAAGTTCCTGGGTCTTTGGCCAACAGAGAGGGATCTTAACAAATGGATCAAGCACTGGTGGAAGCCCAAAGGGGACTATTAGGTTCAACTCATCTCCAAAGGCTTCTTCACAATCATTTTGTACAATCTAGAAGATAGAGACAGGATATTTGAGAACGGGCTATACTTCTACAACTCAGCAATGCTATTATTACGCTTATGGACTGAAAGATTTAGCCCAGACAAGGAAGACTTCACCATGGCCCCTGTATGGATCCGCCTATATTCCTTACCACAAGAGTTTTGGCTGGAGGAGATTCTAATGGGCATAGGGAACACTCTAGGACAGTATATCAAAGCTTCATAGGCCACAAGACAGAGAAAATATACTTCATATGCTAGGATCTGTGTCTACATGAACATTTCCAAGGCACTCCTTAGAGCAGTGACTCTCGAATACCAGGATGAGGACTGGCAACAAACTCTGGACTATGAACAAATTCCCTTTCGCTGCAGGATATGTCATGAGCAGGGCCACCTCTTCAGAGATTACCCCCTGATAAAACCTACCACCAAATCAAATGACACCACACAGAAAGATGGCTTCACCACGGTTGTGGCAAAGAAGAGAAACCCACCAAGGAGGCAGATCCCAGACCCCAGACAAAAAATCACAACCAAAAACTCTTATGAAATTCTGAACTAGTTGCCAAAAGATGAGGAAATCCAAGATCCACACAAGGAATCACAACAGGCTCAAGGGGACATCCCAAATCCTCCCCCCCCCTCCCCAAAGTCGTGAAACCTAAACAGAAGAAAGAGGAGATGGGAATGGGGACACCCCAATGCAGCTGGATGACATAGATCTAGTGGGCATAGATCTAGAAAAGCTCGAGGAGCCCTTGAATCAAAAGGACCTGCAGACCCTTCCTGAAGAACAACTACGCAAGGTACATAAAGTATTTCTCAACTCCTCAGTAGGATCCACAACACGCCTGGGTATAGCCATGGACACGAGTTCGGGCTTGAAAAGAGTCCTCCGCGAGAATAAAAGACAAGGGTGAAAAATAGCACATCAACTTATCAAGGAGGCAGGCAATCTCATGATAAACTCAAGTCAGATCCACAAGCTTTTAGAGGGATACCTCCACCCAACACCACCCTCTTAATGATGAAGATCATCACCTGGAACATTAGAGGACTCAATGGTAGATCCAAACAAAGGATCCTCCGAGAATGTATCAAGGAAGAAAACCCAGACATTCTAATGTTACAGGAAACCAAATGCGTGGGAACAGAAACTAAAACCATCCTCCAGTGTATTTGGAGAGAATGCAACTCCATATCAACAGACTCCACAGGAGCCTCAAGAGGTCTTTCTATCCTATGGAACCCATCCAATATAACTATCAGCAAACCCTTTTCAACCGTAGGAACAATAACGGCTCACTTCGAGGTCATTGGCTTGACTCCGGAAGGAGCCATCACTAATGTCTACAACCCCCACAACCAACATGACAAAGAAAAACTCATGGAGCGGCTCAAACCAATCAAGACTTTGGTGACAACTCAAAACTGGATCTTAGGAGGTGACTTCAATATGATCCTGTTACTGGAGGAAAAAATAGGCGGCACCAAGAAACTTGAGCAAGACAGTGGTAAGTTCAAAACTCTCATTGATCATCTAAAGTTAGTCGATATAGAAAATAACAATGGCACCTTCACCTGGTCCAATCGGAGATCGGACAATCAACACATTGCTTGTTGACTGGACTGCTTCCTGGTCACTGAGGAACTAATGGAGACATGCTCTTATCTAGAAAGCCTTATTCTACCAAAATCTGGATCAGACCACTGGCCTCTTGCTCTCAATCTAGACACAGGGGAAACACCCAAGTACAAGCCCTTTCGCTTCGAAAAATTCTGGCTCTCACACGTGGACTTCCATCAGCTAGCAAAGTCTTGGTGGGTACAGGCATAAATAGACCATGGCACCAACATGTATAAATTCCATCAGTGCCTCAAAAACTTTAAGCAGTTGCTGAAGCAATGGAATAAGAACAACTTTGGAAACATACTTCAAAGCATACAGGACATAGAGAGCAATCTGGTGGAGATACAAAAAACCTTCATTTCAGGATCCAGGACCATTGAACTAATGAGAGAGGAGGCGAAGCTCCAAGAGCAATTAGAAGAGAGAAGAAAGCAAGAGGAAGTTCTATGGAAAAAAAAATCTAGAGTACAATGGCTCAAGGAAGGGGAAAAGAACACAAAATTCTTCCACAGAGCTATGATGCACCATCGCCACGTAAACATAATCACCCACTTAGAGGACAGCCAGGGAAACCCAGTCAGAGAACACTCTCAAATTGAGTCTAAGTTGATCAACTACTACCAAGACCTTCTAACAAAAACCAAGGAGGACAGAACGATAACTATCCAAAGAGTCACCAGATACATACCCTCACTGGTAACCTCCGAGCAAAATGCCACACTAACACGGCCCATCACCCAAGAGGAAGTGGATCAAGCAGTAAAAGCCATGCCTCTGGGAAAGGCCCCCATCCCAGATGGGTTCACCACTTATTTTTGCCACCACTGCTGGGACCTGGTCAGGAAAGAAGTATGGGAGGTAGTAGATGAATCGAGAGCATTAGGCCTAGTCCTACCAGCTATCAACGCCACCTTTCTCACCCTCATTTCGAAAGAAGAAAGAGTCACAAACCCCAAAAAGTTCAGACCCATTGCCCTCTGCAATGTTATCTACAAAATCATAACGAAGGTGGTAGCCAAACGACTCAAACCTGTTTTGACACATGTCATCTCCAAGGAACAAGAAGGGTACGTAGAAGGAATACAAATAATGGATAGCGTCATCCTGTCTCATGAGTTCATCCACTCCCTTAGAACTTCAAGGACCCCAGGTATGTTAATCAAAACTTGACCTTTCAAAATCTTTCAACAGATCCAGCTGGCAATACCTTCGAGTTGTCTTAGAATCTTTTGGATTGGATCAGTGTTGGGTGAACTGGATCCTAAATCTCACCTCCTCAGCCTTCTTCTCCATCCTAGTGAATGGGGTTCCATCTAGACCTTTTTCACCTTCCAAGGGCATCAGGCAAGGGGACCCCCTCTTGCCCTTCTTGTTTGTACTTATGGCAGAAGGCCTGGGATGTTACATTAAAGCAACAGTCACCGACGACTCTCTCAAAGGCCTTCCCCTACACAACATTCAGCCAGCGCCCTCTCATAGCCAATTTGTTGATGACACCCTCCTTCTGAACTCCCCAACGGTCCGGGAGGCCAACCAGCTTAACATTATCCTCTCTGACTTCAATGAAGCCTCAGGCATGTCCCTCAACTTAGACAAATCCAAACTTTACCTTTTTAACACACCGGCTTCTGTTCAAATCCATATTTCCAGACTTCTAGGAATACCTAGGAGCTCCCTTACATCCAACTATTTAGGAGTTCCCCTCACGGGTGCAGCTACCAGATCCATTTCTTGGGATATCCTTCTCCTTTCCATCTCCAACAGGCTAAGCAATTGGACCTTTAGACCCATCAACAATACTTCTCGGCTAGTCCTCCTCAAGTCCGTCTTGCAAGCCCTACCTACTTACCTCTTCATTGCCCTTATTGCTCCTAAACAGGTTATCAGAGCCATCAAAAACCTCCAGCAGAACTTCCTCTAGCATGGTCACCAACCTGACAAGAAATGGGCTCTAGTAAACTAGGACAAACTCTGTATGCCAAAAATCCAAGGAGGATTGGGACTCTGGGATCCAGGGAAACTCAATCAAGTGATGGGAGCCAAAATCTAGTGGCGATGGCTAAAAACCCCAATAGCCGCCTGGGCAAAAATGTGGAAGCAAAAGTATGCCCCCCTTACACCAGATAATCAGCTAATTAGGCACAATAACCAAATTCAGGTTTCCAATATCTGGAACACAGCCTGGAAAAATTGCACGCTGGTTCAAAATCATGCCTTTTGGGAAGTCCAAAATGGAGAAAGTGCCATGTTCTGGCAAGACTCATGGAAACAATTCAAACCCTTGAACGAAATGGAGGAGCTATCCAATCTCAAAAGAGATCTCAATCAGGATACCTCCTTAAGGGTAAAGGACCTCTAGAAACCTCAAGAACAAAGGCACCAATGGTGCCAATGGAAAGTCTCTAATCATGATCTCGGAGTCCCAGAGAATCTCAATCTGCAGAACTGGCAATTTCAAGCTAACCACCGGAAAATACCCAAGAGAGAAGGGTCGGACATCCTCAAATGGGGGTATTCCACAGGTGGAACCTTCTCAATAAAAGAATCTTACTTCCTACAGGGCAATCACCAAGACAAAAACAAGGATCCCATATGGAGCAAAGTATGGAACCCCACTCTCTAGCCCAAGGTTTCCACCTTCCTGTGGCTAGTGGTACACAACCGAACCCTAACCTGGGACAACCTTAGGAAAAAAGGCTTCATTGGACCATCTCTTTGCGTTCTTTTCTACAAACAAGAGGAAACCAAAGAACATCTCTTCAATGGCTACCACTTCAACCAACAAATTTGGGACCAGGGAGCGCAAATAATGCGCAAATCCAACCAACATTGGAGCAGCATCAATGACACAATTGAGAATTGGGACTCCATCACCTACAACAATCCCCTACTGAATCACATCTGGCAGCTTCTACCAAGATTCACTCTCTGGCAAATATGGAAGGAATAGAACAAAAGAATTTTTTTCTCCCAAGCTTCCACGCCGGCTGTCACCTGAGATAAAATAAGCTCACTAATTAAGGAAACTATCAGAAGTAAATCATGGAAAGAAGTGGACCTTAATTGCAACCCAGCGGAACAGTGCATTCTTCAAATCTGGCAGCCCATTCTAATCAATCAACCAGCACCAAGGATGCACAAGCACAAACAAGCTAGTCCAACCACCTGGTCCCCCCCTCCAGCAAACTTCATAAAGATAAATTTTGATGGGGCTTCCAAAGACAACCCGAGACCAGCGGGATATGGAGCAGTACTCAGAAATTCAAATGGCAAGATCCGTTGTCTAGTTCCTAGATTCCTAGGGGAAACAACCAACAATGTGGCAGAGCTAACAGGATTATTGAGGGGTCTCTAAACAGTTATTGACAAATATCACCACAAGATTATCTTGGAGGGGGACTCACAAATTGTCATCAAGTTAATCACCAAGATTATTCATGGAGGAAATCCTTCAAAAATATTACCAAGTTGGTGACTCTATGGATTGCTAGAGAACTTTACCCACATCCTCCAACCCAATCTCAGCATCATACTCTCCCATGTGAAGAGAGATGCAAATAGGATAGCGGATTGCCTAGCAAATGAAGGAGTCGAAATGGAAACCGAACACTTCTGTTAGGAGGCCCACATCTCGGAAGACTCAGACATCTCCACTTGGTTCCAAACCTTAGCCACCAGAGATCTACAACCCCCGGATGGGGTGACATGTCGCAAACTGGAGCCACACGAGACAACACCGGGATGCAACATTAATACATCCACCGACGACCATCCCCTCAGCCATTAACCAAGTATGAATCCGTGCAGCCAAATCCAGGCGATGAGCCCCTTCGCGCAAGTGATCGGTACAATGCACCAACGCACTCGGCAGAAAGCCTTAATGGCCATGGCGGTCATGGTTTCCCTCCTCCTTATCACCCGCCTTGATAGAATTGAGCGACATTCGCCCATTGCAGTGTCGAGTGCAGAGTTAATTTTACCAGAGCAGCAGTTTGGGGACCCTTTGAAGCTCTGGAGCAGAGCCTTCCACCCGCAAGGAACCCTGGTCATCTCCAGGGCCTCCACCATGCCCAGAGCATGAGGTAATCCACACAGGGGTGCCTCTTGGTACACAGCCAAATCTCACCACCAGAGACAGGAGAAATTTGAGCAGGTGTTAGCCATGGCGTCCTTCCGAAGGAGTAAGAAACTATGAATGCCTCCAATGGCATATGTGGAAGAGATTACCTTGGAAGATGCCATGCAAAGCTATCCCAAGCTCCCTCTGTTCACAGTACCAGACAATTGGAATCCACCCACTAATTTTGGCGTAGATGACAAGCTTCCTCCTTTGGGAAAACTACTTGGTTCCAGTGCCAATAGCCCAGCGGATAATTTTACCACTTGCTATGTAGAAGAAGAGACCACGTTCCACACATAGGGAAGCAGAGACTCACCCCCCAGTGTACCTATGGAGGCGGTGACCCATATTTCCAACCAACCGACACATGAAAGTGAGGGAGCAACAGGGCCCATTCCCCCAGCCTCCGTCGACAGCCACTGGCAGGACCAACACCCCTTCACCAACTCAGGGTACCTCGCTCTCATCTTCGATATGAGGAATCTGTTGGACCACCAAGTCTTTTGCATTGCCCTAATTGATGAACAACTTGACATGCTATTCTCTTCTCATTCCAGAACTCTTCCTAAATGGCAATGCCCAACATGTGTGCAAGCTTACGTGTTTCCAGCAGGATGGCGAAAGCATGGGGATGAGGACGAGATCACCGGATAAGAGGTTTCATGATGTTCTTGGTTAGAAATTTTTCTTCTGTTTTCGAACCAGGCTTTTGCCCAGTTAGATCTTAGTTATTTTGCAACTAGCTTTTGGCATACAGTTTAAACTTAATGGTTGGCAGTCCTGGTTTCCTTTGGGCAGGACGGTTCTCTGATAGTTTTGTTTACTGGAAAACAAATGGCACAGGATGCCCATCTGTCTCGGTTTCCTGTTTAGGCAGGATAGCTGGCATCATAAACAGTCATTGTAACTTGATAATGATAATATAACAGGACCTATCCTTTTTTACTTAAAAAAAAAAAAAAAAAAATTGCCCAGATTAGGAATATAAAATCTAGGTCTAAGTGATACTTGTGGAAAGAAAAATAAAATAAATAAATAATTATACTAATAATCATGATTACATTGTGACAAAAAGCGGGTAAGAAACTCGATTAAATTATTAAAATCAAATTATAGAGGGATTTAAAATTTCAAAAGGGAAATAATTGTTTGTCACATGTGCCAATTAAAAGGGGGAAAAAAATGCGTAAAGTCTACACTTACTAATTTGTGCTTTAGAAAAAAAAGGAAAGAGGGAAATTTAAAAGATTTAGGAAACTAAGGGAAAAAGGGGGAAACATAAAGAGAAAAAGGGAAACATAAGGAAAAAACAGAATGACTAACTTTTCAAGGAATCTTTCCTTTAAGAACGTTCTAAATTGAACCCAACTAATAAATTAGTAAGGGGGTAAGTCATTAAATGGTGTGAGGGAATATGGGGACACCTAGGAGCAATTCTAGGAATGCTTTTAGGTGGGTGAGGGAAATAGGGGTAATTAATTAATTAATGAAATTAATTTCTGGTGCAATGAAGGGGATGGGTGACACATGTACAGGGAGGATTTTTCTAAATAAAATTAAATGGGAATTTGGGAAAGAAATGACTTAGAAACTCTATATAAAGGAGAGAAAAGGAGGAGGATGGACCTCTTCTGTTATGCGTAATGTTACGTGACTTGACTGACTTAGCTTGTGGGAGTTGGGATACCCATCTTAGTGAGGAGTGGTAGCTCGGCCTTGTGAGGCGAGATGGGAGCTAGTCTTTCTCTGGTTTTGTGTATGTGGCCCCTTTACGACTTGAGGGGCTAAGGGGGAAGAAGAGTACCCCTAGCATTGGCTGGTAGGTACCTGTGAAGTCTCAACGATCGGCAAGCGGGAGTTGCACGAAGCACATAGGAAAAAAATTTAGAGTGGATGACTTGGGCTATGATACACTTACTTTTATTCAACATGGTAGATTATTATTGACCTTACACTTTCAATTCTATACTTTTAACTGTGTAAAGAATGATTGACTTAGCATTTTAATTGAGAATCTAATTTTCCCCTTAGCCTTAAGCTTGTTGTTTGACTTGATTCCCTTGGCATTCGATCCTTGATGTTGTGACTATCCTTTTGGTTTTAATTGAATTCTATGAAGAGTTTTTTCTTGGTCTTCATCCTCATCTCTAGTTTATCAATCCACACCCGAGCAATCAGCTATGAGCTGAATCGATGGTCATCACTTTGATGCGCAACGACCTATAGATTCGAATGCCCTTCTTTTCTGTGCGTGGATGATGAGAGAAGGGTGTGTTTCCCAGTCATATGTTGGGTATGTTTTATATTCTCTATTCGAGCGTATGCATCAGGTGCGCAGGGGGGTTAGAGGGGGGGTACAACACCCCCGAATTTGTTTTTTGCATTGGGACCACATTTTTTGGGACCACGTTATATTTAGGTGGTTTTTCGACACATGGTTTCTTTGCCGATGGTTTTCTATTTCTGGTTAAGGAATTAGGGTTTTGGACTAATCCAGGTCATTGGGTTACAGTTTTGGATGACGCTAGCTCCTATATGTATTTTGTATTGTAAACATTGTAACATAATGAATGAATATAGAATATGATGGTTTTCCCGGTTTGGGTTTCCAGGGGAAAAATCTATGCGTAATGTTTGTATTTTCCATTGTATGTTTTATGTTCTCTTTTTGAATATTTATTTGCAGTAGATATTGTGCAAGGTTATAATTTACATCGTCTACCCCTGTGGATTGTTCTTAGCTGATTGATGGTCATTGTGCTTTCTGGTGTTGAGAAATTCTGCCATTATTATCATTCCTATCCCCTAATTTTTATCTTCTGCGTTTGAATCAAATAGACTGTGTTTTATCCACTTAAATGACAACGTCTTATTACCTTCATTTCTCTACGTTTTATCTATACAATCACTGACTCATACAATTATATGTATACCATGTTACCCTGCGTTTCGACCACCTTGGACTGCGCTTATTTCCCTTATTTTCTCTTTGTCAGACAATGATTTTGTGGTTTCATTTAGTGTGTAGTGGAGGCGTTTGTTTCTGATTGATTATGGATTGCGTTTGTTTTTTAACAACATTCACCACCTCGAATTTTAATAGACCAACAATGATTTAGTTAACTGTAATAATTTGTATAGCATTAATTCGAATGGCAGTGACAACGAGTTATTTATCAGTGAGAATCGACTCATTTGATGGGCATTATTCTGAATGGCTAAATCACGACTACTTACCACTGAGATTTGAATTAAATTAAAAATAATTTGAATCGTATTGACTGCGATGGTTTATGGAATACATATTTCCTGCTATTTTACATGTTGAACATACTTCATTTCATGTTCGGTTTTAATACATGTTGAACGAATTACATTTTAATACATATGACAACAAGTATAGGTATCAAATAACGACTTTATTTGAGAGAACGAGTGATTCCAGCAACAATGTAAGCCAGCGATGGCATGTACACCTGCAATGGATTTTGACTATCCATTTGTTGATTTTCAGATTCGTTCCAGAGTTGATTTTCCAGAAATTTTACATCTCTGCTGAGAATTAGTTTCTTTGAGATTGGATTATAAATGTTGTAAGATTTAGATGTTTCACTGTATCTAGTAAAGATACATTTCTCACTTCTATCATCCAGTTTCTTCCTTAATTCGAAAGGTATGTGAACGTATGCTATGCATCCGAATGTCCTTAGATGCGCAACATTTAGCTTTGTCCCACTCCATGCTTCTTGAGGGACTTTCATCTTTAGATTGGTGGTTGGATATCTATTCAAGAGATAAGATGAGCATGCTACTACTTCAGCCCAAAAAGTATTTGACAAACATTTATTTTTGAGTAGGCTTCTTGCCATGTTCATTATTATCTAGTTTTTCCTTCCAGCCACTCCATTCTGTTGTGGAGTATACCTGGTTGTAGTTTGCATGATAATGCCTTGTGGTTTGCATAAATTTCCAAATTCGTTGGAGTTGTATTCTCCTCCTCCATCTGACCTGAGAGCTTTTATATATTCGCCACTCTATTTTTCAGCTTCTGCTTTGAATTCTTTGAATTTTGCAAAAGTTTCATACTTGTGTCTGAGAAAATAGATCTAGATTTTCCTGCTAAAGTCATCAATAAAAATTAGAAAATAAACGCTACCAACTATGGACTCTGTTTTCATTGGTCCACATAGGTCAGTGTGAACAAGTTCGAGATGTTGTTTGGCTTGAGTGGAGGACTATGGAACACTAGTTCTCTTATGTTTTCCAAGTATGCAAGACTCACATGGGGGATTTTTCTCTTTGAGGATAGGGAGACCTTTGACCATGGAGTGCTTATGTAGAATACTTAGACTCTGAAATGGTAGATGTCCAAATCTTGTATGCCAAACCATAGTTTCATTAGGGGTGGATGCACTTTGTGCATATGTTTGGATCAAATTTGTAGTTATGAACGTCAGGGGAAACATCTTATTCTGAGTCATGTGGATTTCAGAAATCAACTTTCTACTGGGGGTTTTATCATATATCCTGCAAGATGCTCCCTCAAAAAGTACCTTATAGCCATGCTCAATGAGATTTCCTACACTTAGTAGATTATGTTTCAGATCTGGAACATGATAGACATTGTTTATGTATTTCTTTACATTTTGTTTAGTAAGAATAGGTACAGTTCCTTTTCCTTGAACTTTGACTAAGGAATCATATCCAATTATAATATCAGATGAAATTGAAGAATCAATGCATGAAATTAAATCTTTGTTACTTGTCATGTGATTTCTGCATCCACTGTCCAACAACCAAAGATCTTTAGGTTTTTCTTCAGACTTGTGCAATGAGAGAAACATACCTCCTGAGGTTTCTCCTGTATGATTTGACACATGTGCTCTGCCTGAGAGATGATATGCTTGCTTCTTCCTGCATTTAGATTCATAGTGCCCATACTTTTTGCAGTAATAGCATTGTATTCTTGATTTGTCATTTGATCTTCTCCCTCTGCCTCTTTGAGGTTGGAAACTCTGATTCTAACTCTATTGTCTGTGACCTTGGAAATTTTGATTCAGGATTTGTTGTATGTGTCCTCCACTAGAGTGAGGGTTACTGGGACTGCTCCCTCTTCCTTGGTGACCTCTGCTTCTCCCTTTGCCTCTCCCTCTGTTGAAAGATAATTGAGTTTTGAAGGCATTGGAGATTGACTCATCTGTGAGATGCAGTCTAATCTCGTGCGTCAACAGGGAACCAATTAGTTCATATGTTGAAAAACATGACAGATCCTTGGATTCAAGGATTGTTGTAACAACCATTTAAAATTTCTTTGGTAAACTTCTGAGGACTTTCTCAACAATGCATTGATCAGGGATGGCTTCACCAGTCAACCTGACAAGATTACAATTCCCATGACTCTGGTCATAAAGTGATCCACATTTTCAGACTCTGTCATTCTCAAAGTCTCAAATTACATCCTCAAGGTCTGCAGTTTGACTATTTTGACCCTATCATTTCCTTGGTAGGCTAATTTAAGGATGTCCCGGGCCTGTTTTGAAGTACCAACGCCTATGATTTTTGAGAAAATCGAGTCATCCACTGAATTTTGAATCCAGAATTTGGCTTTATTCTCTCTCTTCCTCTATGTTGCCTGAGCATTTCTCTGTGGGTTTGACATGGCGGTAAGGTCTGCTAGATCTAGTTCCACATATCAAATATCCACTGGATCCCAACACTCTTGTGCTTGCAAGAAGGATCTCATTTGAAGAGACCAAAACTCATAATTCTTTTCAAGAAGAATCGGGCCTTGAGTTGGTCCTAAATTGCTAGACATGGCCATCTTTAAAGAATTTAACACAATAGAAAAGAATGTTAGAAACAAAAATTTGTTTACCTGTTTCCTGTGCGTAAACTAATTTCTTACAGCGATTTCGAAACTTTGCGATTCAATATTTTGTGAGTCTCGACTTCGGCCTTTCGCACTTCCAGACTTCGAGACTTCTGTATACAAGTCCTCTAATGTCTTGTCCCCTCAACTCCTAGTCACAAAAACATCGAAAAGCGCTTAACAACCCTGTATTGGCCCTTAGGCTCTGTCTATGTGACCACGCACCTAATCATTCAAGCGCTACCAGCTTTTCGCGATTCGGGGAATTGCGATGCAAGCACTTTGTCGATTCTCTATTCCTCAATATGAAGAAACCCAAAATATCCAAGTTCCTATCCTTATTGAATTCCTTTTTGGGATTTCATGATTCGGGACTTCGCGATCTAGGCACTTTGTCGGTTCTCTGTCCCTCAATATGCCAAAATCCAAAATATCCTGGCACCTATCCTTCTCGAACACCTTTTCGGGATTTCACGATTCGGGACTTCATGAGTTTTGATGCAATGATCATAGGTCCTTCAGACTCCCAGTGTGTGAAATTTTGAAATCTCCCCTTCTCGTTCAATTGTGACTTTTTCTTTCGTGATTTCGAGAGTCGGGACTTCTTGTCTCACGACTCCTGCAAACTTGATCTCCCGGTGCCTGAATTCCCGGTAGATATAGATCTTCGACTCCTGTCCTCCAAAATGGATAGCTCACGATCCTTTTGGGATTTTGTGGGTCAAGAGTCCCGAACTCTTACCCTTTTCATTCCCAGTAGTGGAAATGCCGAAATTCTCCTTTCGGGGATTTCCCTGAAACCTCGACTGCTGCCACGTTTCCTCCTTGTGAATGGTCACAATGTTTTTGGGACTTTGACGAGTCCTCACCTTTGCATATGCAACGGTTAAACCTCGTGCAACTTCTCCTGGATCTGATGGATATCAGCTATCCATGTAAGATCGGACGGCTCTAGATCTCTTTTGTGCACTTCTGTGATCCAACGGCTCTGAGGCCACTGCACTCCAGATCCAACGGTATGGATTCCTTCGAGATTTCATGAATCGAGACTTCGCGAGGCAATGACTTCATGACCCCTTGTTGTTCCAAGTCCCAAACTCTGAAACGCCGATGTCCACATGTTTTCATAGTTTCACGTCTCTAGGAGTCGAAAGACTCTCCCTCTTATGTTTCCCAGTCCGCGAAATGTCGAAAACTTGAAATGTCGCACCTTACTTCAAGATCAACAGATGTTGATCCTCGCTCCCAGATCTGACAGCTGAAAATCTTTTTCCTTTTCTATGTGCTCCTCATCCTTTCTGAGCTCGATTAATGCCTCAGATCTGTTAGTAGGACTGATCTTATAGCTGTGTCTACTTGTCCTTTTCTCCTTTAGTGTGTTCTTTTCTACTTTTGCAAAGAGTTTCTCCTGAGGAAGGAAATTTGTGAATCTTTCATGAATTTGAAAGAACTTCACGAATTCTTTGAATGTTTCTGCCCTCTACAACAATATTTCACTAATTTGAAAGAATTTCATGAGATCTTTAGATGTTTTTTCCTTCTGCAACAATCTTTCACAAATTTGAAAGAATTTCTTTGAATTCTTCAAATGTTTCTGCCTCCTGCATCTCTGACTCCTCAATCTTTTGAGCGTATTGCACTCTGCTTCCTCGTGTGTGCTTTCTACGATGATCTTTTGAGTGGATGGCAGACTACGGATTTATCTCTAGGCTTTGTGAAGAACCTCACTTCCTATGCTATGGCCGACTACGAATTTCTCTCCAGGCTTTGGGTTGCTCTCCAGACTGTGTGAAGAGGCTTATTGTTGATGCTCTGATACCATGATAAAATGAGAAGCAAAGAATACAGAGAAAGAGAAAAACAGAAATAGTATTAATTATATTAGGTATATTAAGAAAAGAGTACAATGAGAAAAGGGAAAATAATTGAGCTAAATAGGCTCAAGCAAATCAAGAACATCCAGAAATGATGGTACAACAGGCTAGGACAGTTGGCAGTGTACATTCAGACTGTTGAGGTTACATTATATTTAACAAAAATCAGTGTCCCATCACACGGTTTCCAACTGTGCTACAATATATCCATCCACACCCTGCAATATGCTCCAAACGAGGTGGCTACGAAGGAAGGTAGGTGCGTAGTATAGCAGGACCAATGTGAGAACCGACTAGAACTAGTGTGCTTGAAAAATTGGGCCCATCTACCAGAAGCTATGAGATAAGGCTATTTGCCATGAAACAGATTGTGGGAGCAAACAAATCTCTCAGATTTGGCATATCCATATGCCCTAATAGATGAGTGACGAGAGGACTAGGACACTCATGGTGGCCTGGGATATCAATAACTATGTAGCAGCCTCCCAATCATTGGGTAGTTGTATGGTGGATAACTTTTGTCCATAGAGGTCAGAGGTAGCCTAATTTTGGCATGGATCAAGGTTCCATGTATTTAAAAACCTATTTTTCCCCATTTTAAACCAACCCAGATGTTCAAGAAATCGATCAGATTTCTAACCCGAAATTTAAAATTGCACTGAGGAAAAACGTACAAGTTTCTAGGGTTTGAACTATTGCACCGACCATTCCTACTCTAAATCATAGCATGTTCCTCTCAGCTTTGATCTTGGTTGGGTGACCTATAATAACATGTAGCTTCTTTTCTACAAACCAACAGTATCAACTACGAAGAAGCAATTTTGTGTGATAGTGGAGAATCTTAAGAGGAGCTTGTCGTTATTTTTGGTAATGGAATATGTTGAAGTATGTTGGGCCCCGGGGGATGTTAGATTTTAAAGCTATGCAATAGTTTCCCACGACAAAGAAAAATATCTCACTTTTGAAGATGGAATTAGGGTTAGAATTTCATTTCACTTTTGAAGATTGAATTATCAACTACAAAGAAGCAATTTTGTGTGATAGTGGAGAATCTTAAGAGGAGCTTGTCGTTATTTTTGGGAATGGAATATTTTGAAGTAAGTTGGGGCTCGGGGATATTATCTTTTAAAGCTATGCAACACTTTCCCACGAAAAAGAAAAAATATTTCACTTTTGAAGATGGAATTAGGGTTGGAATTTCATTTCACTTTTTATGGAGATGGAATTAGTGTTGGAATTTCATTTCACCCTGACACTCGAGCGAGTCCCACATGTGGAGTGTAGACCAAGGGGAGGGATTTAAATTATCCCATGTGAATACTTGATGTCAATTATGCTGTGAGATGCTCATGGAAATGTATCTATTGCGCTAGAGGGGCAAGTCACATCACTCACCTCAACAATTTTTTTAAATCATTTTATGGCTCCATTAACCATCTGTTCAAAATGGTTTTCATTAATGTAATTTTGTATTCACTTTAGTTTATATTTCTAAGTAAGGATGAGGTTGTACCAAGAGATATTATATTAAATAAATAATATCCTGGCCCATGCACACATAAGTGAATTAAATTCCATTCCTATTTCCAAATTTAATGTCAGTTGTAGTGGCATAGGGGGATTTTCTTAAGGAAGAAAGCACATGGTTGTTACTCATGATACTTAATTTTGTGATAAATTCTTTTTAGAGAAGATTGAAAGTTGTGATAATTTTTTTATAGGGAGGATTGAGAGTTGTGACTCATGTGTCCCAAACCTTTTATTACCAATTTTGAGTCTCCTATAACGATAATACTTTGAGTTTTGTCTGTATAAGGGTCAATCCCATGAATACACCTGGAACTTCACTTTGA
>JZKD02S1674361.1:211690-229295 GCA_000966675.3 Picea glauca | reverse complement strand
TCTCTCTCTCTCTCTCTCTTCCCCTCTTTCCCTCACTCCCCTCTCTCTTCCACCTCTCTTACACCCTTTCTCTCTCTCATTACAAGTCTCAATCTCAAACTCCATGCACCTCTTTGTCTCCCTTTGTGTCCCCCCCTTCCTCTCATTCTCTCGCTACCTCCCTTCTATGGTTGCTTCTCTGCTTCCATTCCTAGGAATATACCTCTCTCTACCCCTCTCCTCTTTCTCCCTCTAGTCCCTCTCACACTCTATCTCTACGCCTCCTCTTTGTCTTAATCTCCCCCACTCCTCCCTCCCTATCTCTACCCCTCCTCTTTGTATTACTCTCTCCCCCTCTCATGTACTCTCTCTCTCCCCCATCCTCATCCCTATATTTCTCCCCCCTGATCCAGGTGTATATCAATGGCCACCCACATATTCCAACTGGCTCATCTTGGTAGTTTTTCAGTATGGCAATTTCTTCCTAGTTTTGGGGTGTTGAACTTCCAGGGCCATTTTGAGGCCCTAAACAAGGTTTTTAGGGCTCACCACAGTTATACTGTAGATGAAGTTAAAGTTTGACGACATAATGTGTAGTACTTGGATAAACCTTTCCAAGGGCTATCGTGTGCCTAAAACGAAGATCATATGCAAAAGTTACGACCCAAGGAAGTTGATGTGCCATTTTACCCCAACGGGGCCCACATGATTCTTGGTGCTTCATCTCCTAAGGTTAGGTTTTTGGATGTCTAGGGTTTTTGCATTCATTTTTATTGAAAAAATGGATTTTTGAGTCTCATTGTACTCATTTGGTTGCGAATGAGCACCACTATCACATCTCTTCTCAGAGATAAGCCGCCACCATTCTAGAAAGATTGTTTCTATCTACATTTTACAGTTTTGACATATTTCTTTATTAATAGATGCCAAGTTTTACTGTATCTATGTTATTTTTCATTGAATCTCTTTGTTAATAATATAGATCTGTATTCATTTTGTTTTGCTCATAAAATCTAGATCAGTGGTATTGGATCAATCTTCTCCTTGTCGTTCTTAATTCATGTCCTCGACGAGTTTAGGGATCAGGGTACACTTGGGTCTCGATCTTGTTTCTCTCGAGGATAAAGGCTATTATAAAACCAAACAAAATTCCATGGAGGGAGAAATGAAAGATGACGAGACATGATATCCTTTCAAACTATTGCTCGAGGAATCCCTCGTGCAACAAAGGAACAAGATGATGGATAGTTTTGCGAAAATATTTCGACGAATATCAATAAGAAACAGATCTTCCTCGAGCGGAGGTGTTGCTCCCTTCAAGGTACATATCAAATTTGATATTTCTATATTTGATGTTTAGATAGAGATAAATGATGTAGACAAATTGTTGAATCTACTAGAAGGGTATTGTTTTGTGCATAACTTCTTGAATAAATAAAATATTACTTTTGCGCTCCTCAAAATCGTCCGCCATGTCAAAGGTTGGTGGGTGATTTTTTGTGAGCAAAAGGAAATAGAGGAACCCTCATTATTTACAATCGCACTCACCTAGGATTCCTTCAAGGATTCTATTAAGGAACAATACTACAATGTCGAAATTCATCACTACCTATATACAAAAAAGACCACATTGCAGTAGGAAAGGGACCAAGTAGTGCCAGAGTTCAAAAATATCTTCCATACCTTGTGCACCAAGTTGGGTATCAAAGATTCTGAGTGACATCTAGTGCTTAAGTACCAAGGTGGTCTACATAGGTACATCCAGGAAAAAATGGAGTTTATGGACATCTCATCCTTGGGCACGGCCTATCGATATGTTGTTAAAATAATGTAGAAGCTTAAACACAACTCGCGACAGTTTGGGTTTGGGAATTCCTCATAATAGAAGCAGGGAAAGGGCAGATCCAACCCATATGATAGGGAATGGAAAATATGGATAGCCTCAGGACAACCATTCTAATATGAAAACAAAGAAGGACAATGAAAATACAAATAAATATACATAGAAGTGGTGTGATTTCCATAAGAGCCCCTGGCATAACACTGTTGATCTCTGCTCAAGGCAGTCATTGGTTACTAAGATGGAAGCCTCTAAATCAGATGTGTCTTCCAAATATAAGTCAAAAAGAGAAAAGAGGAGACATATCATTGACATAGAACCCATTGCCACCGTTTCTACGACCAAGATCCAGCTCGATGAGCCTCATGAGAAAGAGGAAAGAGAGTGCCTATTTCATTCATAGTTGGGGTTGAAAGGCACCCCATTGCACCTCATCATTGATAGAGGTAGTCAGAAGAACCTCATCTCAGCGGAGGTCATCAACCGACTGGCCCTGCCGAAGATGCCACACCCACAACCCTACACCATCGGATGGTTCTGCTAAGGAAGCGATCTTCACATCAACTAACAATGTTTCCTATCCTATGACATCAAGTGCTTCAAAGATGATGTATTAGTGATGTTTCTCCCCTCGATATTGGTGATTTTATTTTGGGCCAAACTTATTTATGGAAATGTCATGTTGTATATAAGTCTAGGACTTGTAGTGTTTCTATTACTTTGGATAGGAAATTGTATAGGATACCCAAGGTAGTCCCACCTAGTTTCAATTCCTTGATCTCTTCCAAGAAATGCAGGAAGGTCATCTCTCAGACCGAGAGGTTTGTCTTCTTCATGATTGAAAGATTTCAACTACATTTATGGCCTCCATGACCTATTTCTCCATGCAAAAGAAGAAAGTGGACAAGGTATTGGAAGAATACAAAGACATCTTCTCCTCTCCTACTGGGGTACCTCTGCACTATCATGTTAAGCATTCCATCGATATAACCCCAGGTGCACCATTACCCAATGGGTTAGTCTATCACTGCTCTCTATTATAAAATGAGGAGATCAAGCGTCATATCCAATAACTATTCCAAAAGGGTCACATTCGATCTATCTCATCACCTAAGAAAGTTGGGACATGGAGACTCTCCATTGATTATGAGGCTCTAAATAAAATCACAGTGAGGAACTGGTACCCAATTCCCTAAATCGACGATCTCCTTGATTAACTCAAGGGGGCCAAATACTTCAATAATATTGATCTAAAGTTTGGCTACTATCAGGTCCCAATAGAGAAGACAGATGTATGGAAGATTTCCTTCAAGTCAAAAGAAGGTCTTTTTGAATGGATGGTCATTCCATTTGGATTGAAAATGCACCAACAAATTTCATGAGGACGACGGATGATATCTTGCGGCCATTCACCAATTCTTTTGTAGTGGTGTATCTAGGTGACATCCTCATCTACAACAATAATCGGGCATAACACTTGCAACATATTCAACAGGTTTTGCACATTCTACAACAACACAAGATATATTCTAACTTGAAGAAATGTTTATTTTCCATGGACAAGTTCCAATACCTAGGCTACATAGTTGATAACCATGGTGTCCATGTGGTTCCAGCCAAGATCTAGGTAATTCATGATTGGCTAGCTCCAACCATGCTCATTGAGCTTCAGAGATTCTTAGGCCTTGACAATTTCTATCACAGGTTCCTGTTGGGATTCTCCCATATTGCATGAGCCCTCAACCAAGTAACGAGGGGTGGTGTTAAGGAAAAGTTTGTGTGGGTCCTGTCCGAAAAATAAGCGTTCGATTATTTGAAGCATCACTTGCGATCATCCCCATTTCTTTCATTACCCAACCTACAACAACCCTTTGAAATTGAGACAAATACTTCAGACTATGTTATGGGAACAATTCACACATAGCACAGCCATGCCATGGCCTATCATACTGCAACACTATCAGATGTTGTTCGTAAGTACCCTACTTATGATAAATAAAAATACTCCATTGTGCAAGCCTGCCACCAATGGAGGAATTCAATTCTTAGGAAGGAGACAATCATCCACATTGATTCTAAGCTGTTGCAGTTCATGTAGACACAAGGAAAATTGAAGAATCATCACCATAAAAAGTGGTCCACATACTTGCAGTAGTTCCAACTCAACATGAAGTACCAACTGTGTTGTTGATTTCCTCAGTTGACCTCCAGTCACGACACTCACCACACTAGTAGATTCTTACAGCCAAGAGACCTTTGAATGGCCCCAACTTTTTGAGAAATATCCTCACTTCACCACCACCTACTAGATGTTGGGCGCAAAAACAACTTTCAGTAATTTTCATCTTCAAGACGAGTTGTTGTGCCATATGGGCCATCTCTACGTTCCATCAAGCAAGTGAGCGAAGCTAATTTGGGAAGCCCACTACAGTCGAGTGGCAGGACACTTCGGCATAGAAAAAACAGTGGCAGTGTTGCAACAACATTTCTACTGGACGAAACTTCGACAGGATGTCAACAAGTATATGAGGTCCTACACTAGTTGCACTATTTCCAAACCGACGACTAAAAAACAAGGCATGTACACCCCTTTTCCTACTCCTAACAGGCTGTGGAAATTCATCTGAATGAACTACATGTCAGGCCTTCCATCCACCAAGTGGGGAAATGACTGTGTTTTTATGGTTTTTGATCACTTTTCCAAGATGGAAATTATGTCTGCCTGCAAGAAGAGAATCATAGGGGAGGACATTGTCAAGCTCTTTTTTGAACAACTCTGGGTAGATTTTGGAATTCCACAAACCATTATCTCAGATCGAGACAATTGGTTACTCAACACATTTTGGGAGAGCCTCCAGTCACTACTGGACACCAAGCTCACCAAATCCACCGCCTTCCACCCCCAGATGAATGGTCAAACCAAGGTATTCAACCGAATGATCGTTGTTGTCACAGGGGCAGACCGAGGGTTCAACACTTCAACAACACACCAAAAAAAACCCTAACTAAGGGCCCTTTTGGCAACACCTGCAAAGGAGATGAAGTCTCACTCAAGGTAGAGGCAGGGGGGGTTGCAGGACTCAAGTGTCTACAACCTAACTGGGACACAGATCTGTGATCACAATACTTGACAGAGAACTTATCCAATAACATTCATTAGTCTTTAACCCTTATTCACATCGCAAGTCAAAATCCTAATTACATAACATTGGAGTATTACTCAAGATCTAAGCATATCTAATCATTTAGCACATAGCATCAAAGCAGATCTAGCATTCATTTAGATCATAAGCATGCAACATTCATATATCTATATATCATAACAATGCACTAAACAAATATAAGAACAATGTAGCACAAAGCACATAACATAGGATATACGTGGTTCACCCCACTGTGAGGCTACGCCCACCAAATCTTCTTCTTCTTTGTTATCTTCTTCCAATATTCTTACATGCCAAAAGCCACAAAGCCAACTCGACATAGGATAGGAGATCTATGCGCACCTTGCCAGATCCTCCTTCCCCAAGCATGGCATAGCACAAATCCTTCTTACAATCACTTGCACTTAGCCCTGCAAGTTCTCAACACACAGTATGCACAAATCCTACTTACAATTCACATAAAACTTGCACTTAGAAAAATCCCCCTTCGAACACATATATCGATCTACTTCATATTGATTTCTATCTAAGTCCTATATACTTATTTATACATTAAAAAAAGGGCCTAAACATGGGTACGACCCATGGAGCGACATCCCATACCCATTACATAAACCCTAAAACCCAAAAACCCTGCAAAAGGGGGCGAGATCTCCTGATCTCTGCTTCACCTGGGCTCTTCATCTTCGACCAGCCTGTCAAAGTCCCAAAAATGGTCAAATATGACCAAGATTATCCAAAACTTGGTAGAGGACCAACATGCCCTCAACAATCACCTGTGACTCGTCCTGAGTCACTCTAATCTGGGAAGCTCTGCTTCGAAGGCCTCGATCTTGGCTCAAGCTGCCTCGACTTGCTTCTTCGCTACAACCTCCTGATCGATGAACTCCTAAATGACTTTGTTGGTGACAAGTGATACCAAGCATTGTTCCACCATGGTGACCACTTGGTCCAGCTGTGCACCTTGTCCTTTGATCTCTTCAAAAAGTGTGCAGGCTTCGTCCTACACCGGTTGGAGTCTCTGGGTCACTTCCATGACTCTACTCTAGATTGCATTGACCTGTTGTTGGACTGCACACACCTCTTGTGACCTTTTCATCTTCTCTACTATTGATAGTAGCTTCAAATGTGCGTATACTATTAATGCTTGTTGCTTCGCCTCCTAGAGCTATGACTCCAATGTCCTCAGTTCTGAGTCTTTTTCAAGGCACTCATAGGCCTACGCACTTTGGTTACTTAGTTTCTTGCATTCTAAGGCCAATTCCTTGATTCTTTCGACTTCGCTCCTCGCAATTTCTTCCCTCTAATCTCACACTTCCTATGGAGTGCTTGGCACTTCTTGTAGTTCCAGTTCTACAACTCTTTCTTGAAGATGTTGAATGGCTTTAGCGATCTTCCCCACTTGGCTCTCCACTGTCTCATCTTCCATCTGTTCTAAGCCCAACACATAGTGAAGTTCTCTAGTGAATTCTTCTTTAACTCCCATCTACTCTGCGAGCAACTGTTCTTTTTCTTTCTAGATCTCATCTCTGTCCTCTGCAAAATTCGCCTATAGGTCTTATTTCTCTTACTGTGCAACCTGATGTTGATCTAGGGCTTCCTTCTTTGCTTACTTCAGAGCCTTTGTTTCCTATTCTATTTCTTCCTGTACACGACGAAGGTGAGCTTCTATCACATATGCTAATCTGCATAGTTGGGCAGGCTCATCTCCCAGTTATATACCTTCGAATGATTATGGCACAGTAGACACTGCACGGTTAGAATAGAGGACTTGTTGTACCCCTTTCATCTCTGCCTTGATCCCATTGTATATTGTCTCTTGTTTTTCTTTGTTTATTTGAAAAATATCCTCTAAAGTGTCTTCTATAGCTGCGATGATGAGGTCAATATCATCCACCATGAACACAGTCTGTAATTGGCGCTTATTGGCTCGTGACTTCTTCCATGCTGAAGGTTTCTTCGAGGAGACCTTTCTTGTCTTCAACGTCTCAGCTTCTGAAGGGGGGTCCTTAGGTAGTGTCACTTCACCCTTTTACTACTTGTCTTCCTCCTTTTTCTCTTCTTGGTTCACTTCATCACCTCCTCCACCTCTAGGTGAATCAGGCATTGTTTCCTCTAATGCATTGTTTATTTCCTTCACTTCTTCATTCTTCTTCTTCTTTCTGCTGCTAGGTCCATCATACTCTTCTCAAGTGACTACAGGACTTTTGATGAGTTTGGGGTCAGAGAGTTCTTTTTGTTCGACTAGTAAAAAGAATTCTACAGGCCATTCCTTGGTTATTTCCTCCATCTTCCTCAGTGAGTTTGTAATAGGACTAGATCTCTTCCTTGTGTTCATCCCCATGCACAGTGATGTAAATGAAGTGCATGTCTGCATGGAACTTTGCAAGTGGCCTAAACCTATAAATTGTATTCGATGTCATGCGAGGGAAGGATTCAATGGCCTTCTTTAGCTACAAATAATAGGTGTGGAACAACGCATTGGACTGCCATTTCTTTGCCATGTTGCTCGAATACCACAGGGTAGTGAACTTCATGGCTAGTGATTCGGCCTGCTTGACTTCAGGGAAGTTCTCTCCCTCTGGGATCTCCCAAGTGATGAAGGCAACTAGATGAAATGAAAATTGTAGTCCTGGTCCTATGCTTTGCAACAATATTGCTCCAACTGGTTGGCGAGGTAGCTCCCCTAGTTCATCTGCATCCCTTCATCGCATTTTCCTGCGAGGTTGAAGACAAACCCCGTGACTTGCGTTGGTTTGTTCTTCTTGATGAGATTACCAACAATCAATTGGCAAGCTAGCCATACTATGACATCTTGGATGGGGGCCACCTTGTATCCCCACTTTCCCTTCTCTACATCGTCGTATGTGTCCTTTATTTGCTGCACCAGGGTGTGATCTACATCCTTCTCTGGGCATAATTTCTGAGGGTCTAGTCCCTGCATACTTAATCCAATGATCATGTGGATCAATGTCAAATACATAGTCACATGCCTATGTAACCATAGATAACCTCCATGGTAGAAATACAAGAGGAGTTTAATGCACGCTTTAACCTCCTAATGTTTGTCAAAGTGGGGTATCTTCATGACATTGAGGATAGTGGACCTCACGATCACCTTAGTCCATGGATGGGGGAATATCTTCGGCTTCTTCCCCGTTGTCTTTATCAAGTACTTATGTTGTGCGAGCAATGCGTAATTCTTTCTATATCCTAGCTTAAAGTCATTGATATTAATTTCGGGGATCAGTCCTAGCTGCGATCCAACTGCGTGTATCCCCTTTTGGAGGTACACAATGATGAGGGTGTGCTCAAAGTCTCTCATAACACTGTCACAACTAACTGCACTAGCTAGAGGCGGGATGTAGCTAGGCAGGACCGACAAGATGAGATTTGCGTTCGCTAGGTCATTGCAGTGCTTGCTTCTTTTCTCTTTCACAGTTCGGGAGGGCCCAAATCGATGTGCAGTCGATGGGGATGCTTGCAATCCTCTCATTGGCGATGCATGTGCTCTTGCAGACATGACCTTCTCAGCCATAAGATCTATTAATATTTCCTCCACAGACTTCTCTACTGCACTGCGTTCGCCTTACATGCACACTCATAATCAAATATCTCGGGTAGGCGAACAAACACTAAAGGTAATAGAACGGGTGGTGAAGTCTCAATAAGGACTGCACAATAGAAATCAGTTCTCTATGGGCTGGGATAATCACAATTTTCAAAAGCATCCCTGGTGAGACATTCGACGGATTAAATAGACAACATCGTAGCAAATTCCTCCAATGGGCAGGAATGCCTCAATCCATCCATTATGTCGCGGTCTCAATGGCCCAATGGGAATCTTTCCAACAATAACTGTGTTTCTAGCTGTTCCAGAGCATCATTCTAACGGTCAGGCCACCTCCAATGGTTATATTGCTTCATCGTGGTGAAGTTTCACTCTGCGTTGTTCTGTTATTCCGACGAGGTTCAATTTCTGCAAGCCTTCTTTCTACGAAGTCCTCTCTAGATATTCCTGCAATTTTTCTAACTTTGCTTTCTTCTTACTGATATTTTTGGCCTTCTTTCCTATGATCTGAGTCACTAGGTTCCTCTTCCCATTTTTATTCTTATCTTCTCCTAGCATAGTAACTTTGCACTACTGAGTATCTTTCACAAGGTTCGAGGGTAATACTTCTTCTCTCACTGTTTCAGGGGTGGGTTCTCTTCTCTCCTGCATAGATAGGTTATTTAAGCCTTCTTGTGTTCTTTCAACTTTGACATCTAGATCTCTGGTATTCAGTTGCTTCAAATTGTCCTCTTGTTCTTCTCTTAATCACTCAATTTTCTTGGCTATGAACTACCTTAATTCTTTCTTTTTATGTTCTAGATCTTTCTTTTATTCTTTCCTTCAGATATGATCTTCCTCAATCTAGGTCCTTCCTAGCAAAAGTGCAAAGGGGGTGCAAAAGTGCAAAGGGGGTGTTGTTCTCAACAAATTTAACGACCTCGAATTCTTCTTCCATCGATGTTCCATGGGAAACCATAGGTACATGGGTAAGTCTTCCACATAGGGTTACCATATTTCTTTTAAACAATCCTATTCCTCCCAATGAAGGAACCATAGTAGGCTTTCCCAAAATTTCCCAAGTGCTTTTTGTCCTGATAATCACCTGTGTTTCTGCATCCAATACACAATCTATGTCGAAGTCTCCTATTCTTGTTTCTATGCACTCCTTCTCTTTTAAGATCTCTGGTAAACTGATGTCTCTCTGATCATTCAATGTTTTTTTCATATGCAATACTATATTCTTTGATTCCTTCTAGTGTTCTAGCATATTCTTAGTCTCTTGACCTTCCTCATGGTTTTCTTGTCTCATATACATTTTTTCAACTTTATCAATCATTCTAGGGAAATAAAAAACTTCATGATCCACAAATTTACAACAAAGACAATTAGGACCTCTACCAGGGCATTCCTTAGCAAGATGTCTCGGTCTTCTGCAAATATAACAAACATTCAATCCTCCTTTTCTCTTAAATGATCCCCAATTGTTGTACTATGCACTGGGATCACAGTGATGAACCTGCAATTTTTTTTTTCTAGGATCCTGCATCCACTTGTTAGTCCAAAAATCCTTTCTATGCATAGGAATAACATATCTTTCATTATTTCTATCAGGTCTATTCATATCAAATCTTCTTCCTTCTAGTTGTGCCCTAGTTTTCAGACTTGGACAAAATCCATCAATTATACCTAGATCCATTCTTTCGAAACAAAAATTTCCACTTATCTTACCTTTATCAGAGCGCAAAGCTTTAAGATATTACCTTTTTTCTTCAGATCCGATTCCCTTCTTAGCACAGAGCTTTGCAAGTCAAGTACAATACTGTGCACCACAACAACAGATTTATGCATAGATCTTTCTCTTTTCTTTAGTTCCCAGCAATCATAGTTTCAATTCCCAATAATGGAACCATTTGTTGTCACAGGGGTAGACCCAGGGTTCAACGTTTCAACAATGCACCAAAAAAACCATAACTACCGACCCTTTTGGAAACACCTGCAAAGCAAATGAAGTCTCAACTGAGGTAGAGGCAGGGGGGTTGCAGGAATCAAGTGTCTACAACCTAGATGGGACACAGATCTGTGATCAAAATACTTGACAAAGCACTTATCCAATAACATTAATTAATATTTAACCCTTATTCACATCGCAGGTCAAAAACCTAATGACAGAACATTGTAGTATTACTCAATATCTAATAATATCCAATCATTAAACACATAGCATCAAACAAGATCTAGCATTCATTCAGATCATAAGCACTCATCATTCATAGATCTATCTATCATAACAATGCACTAAACAAATACAAGAACAATATAGTGCACAAAAAACATAACACATGATATACGTGGTTCACCCCATTGTGGGGCTACGTCCACCAATTCTTCTTCTTCTTTATTATCTTCTTCCAATATTCTTGCATGTACAGAGCCACAAAGCCAGCTCTGCATAAAAGAGGAGATTTGTACACACCTCTCCAGATCCTCCTTCCATGATCTTGGTACAACACAAAGCCTTCTTACAATCACTTGCACTTATCCCTCCAGGTTCTCAACACACAGTATGCACAATGCCTACTTACAATTCACACAAAACTTGCACTTATCAAAATCCCCCTTTGATCACATAGATTGATCTACTTCATATTGACTTCTCTCTAAGTCCTATATACTTATTTATACATTAGATAAAGGGCCTAAACATGGGTAAGATCCATGGGATGACATCCCATACCCGTTACATAAACCCTAAAACCTAAAAAACCCAAAAAACGGGGCGAGATCCCGTGATCTCCGCTTTGCCTGGGTGCTTCATCTTTAGCCAACCTGTCGAACTCCCAAAAATGGTCAAACATCACCAATATTCTCCAAAAATTGGTCGAGGGCCAACAATCATGCGTATCCATTGCATGTACAATTCCAAGCATCCCCGCACATGGGATGAGAGTCTTCCCTATGTTCAACACAACTACAACGGAGCCATACAAACCTCAATTGAGGTTTGTATGTCGTCTCCCTAGGTATCATAAGAATTTCATTTTTATGATTGTTGAATTTATATATTTCTAATCAGTACTGAAAATTTTTACATGAAGTTATTTCTAATTAGTACTGAAAATTATTACATGAAGTACTAACACAATTCATAATAAAACTAAATAGAATTACAGGCCACCCAGGTAACATCTTGTGAGAATATTTTATTGTACATGCCTGCAAGAGGGAAGGTAAAGAAATGTAAAATTAAGTAAGAGTAAGTAGGGTTATTTTTCATATTGTCATGGAGATAAATTACTGTAAAATTAAATGAAACTAACCACCGATTTGCAGAAGTGAAGCACATAATCCAATGGCATCATCTTGGTGATAGTGTAGATGGAAGGTTAGATTGTTAGGGTAGCCAGATCTTGTTTCCAATGCAATTGATCGAGGCAACTCATGGCAATGAAACTGATCAGGGCACCTCCAAACGAGATCAACTTATATCATCACAGAGCACATGCCACACAAAGAAGAGAAATGGGGAGGCTACAGGAGGAAGAGAAATTGGTTAATGTATAGGCGTTGTTATAACCCTATAATTCATATGATCATCTATTGACTGGAAAATTTTCACTATGGATGTATTTTGGCTTGCAAATAATATTTCATTTCTGCAAATCATTTTCAAGGAAAGGGAAAGAAAAGAAAATTCATGATTGTTGACACTGAGTGGTGTTTCCTAACCCTATGGAGACAACAGGAAGGGAAGCAGCACACAAAACCCACAAAAATCACTAAGCCTAAGTTTTTGCTTCATTCACACCTGGAGAATAAAAAATGCACTTAGATCGACGGTCGATCTAGCGGTGCATAGATCAACAACAGACAGTGGATTCTAGACCCCCTCGACTATTCTGTTTTTAACAGTTGGGGGGGGGGTCCGGAAGGGTGACTAACAAGTGTCCACAGATCTATGGTCATCATGACAGCGCACAAATGGACGGTCTACAGGTGATTCTGGACCCCCTTGATCGTTCTTCCTTTAACAGTGGGGGGGGCGGGTCCAGAATGAGGCAGTTTTTTGGCGGGCCCTATCCCAACGAGTCATCAATCCATCGCATCAGATCTCCTCCACTCTAGACCACTTACCACTTACCATCCTTCCAACTTACCACCATACTGACAATACCATGTTGCTCCTACCTCATGACTTCATCCTCCATTATCCCGCCACCCATTCACGAATAAACAAACTTAGAATTAAAAGAAAAAACAAATAAGTTAATTAGATTAATTAATAATGTTAGTAATTAGTAAATAGATTAATAAAGTTAGGGTAATTAGACAAAAAGCTAGGTTAAAATCTTTTTAGAAATTAATTAACTAATTATTTATTAATTTAGTTAATTATTATTTGATTAATTAATAAATAGTTAAATTAATTATTTAAGTCAGTAATAAGGTTAGTGTTCCATTAATTTAAATTAATTAAAAACAAGTTAAAAAAATATGAATTAAACAAAACATATGAAAATTAACATAAAACAATTAAAAAATAAAAACAATAATTATATAACAAAACAAAACATAATAAAAAAAACACGTAATCAAAAATAAAAAATATTAAAAAACAAAAAGTAAAAAAACATAAAAATAAATAAAAATAAAAAACATATTATCCTAAGTTCTACCCACCCCACAACTCCACGCATATATCACATCAAAAATAAATCAATGGATAAGGAAAATTCTGGACCCCCCCCGGCCATCCGAAGTTTAACAAGAGGGGGGGGTCCGTAATGGTTGTATTATAAAACCACCCCTTGAACACTTGTTGGCTCCACATGACAACGGACCCACCCCCCCTAGAACCACTTACCACCTCAGGGGGGGTCCGAAATACCACCCTTCCTAAACAAAAACCGCTTTCGTAGCATTTTGACCAGTTTTCTTCCAAAGCCAATTTCGGGAAAATGAAAATGAATTTTTAAAACCGAGAGAATTTTTTCTCTGTAACAGAATGAAGAACAAAAACCTCTCTTAGTTATTTCACAGGTTCCACTATAAGGGAGAATCGAAGCCATCTTCAAGGCCCATTTGTTCAGTTTTTCATTTTTCTGTTGCAGTCATATTTTGCGGGAGGTGTTTCAGTGAGATGGAGGTGAATTTGGCGAAATAGAAGGCGGTTTTTGTCCAGAACATGCCCATATCAAATAACCTCCTTCAGTTTTTTTCCAAGTGTCATAATTAAAGAGAAACAGATGTCTGAGTGGACCTATTTTTCGCATAAATTCAGCCCGTCTTTCATGGCGGACAATTCCAGATTTTTGGGGATTTGTGGCTATTTTTGGCCGAGGCGGTTAAATCCTACTTACACAACTTGTTGGGGAATCTCTCCTATTTATTTAGATTATTTTTATGTAAAATGGGTTGATGATTGCACCTAGAAAGGTTGTTCTCTGTAATTTTTTAGATCCACCAGTAATACAAAGAAATTGGTGCATAGGATTCTTACGTCTGGACATTAGCGATGTTTTTATTGCTATGTTAATGTTTTCTTACTCTGTTATCACCTTGTTTTCTAATTCCAACTGTTAAAAGGGAGTTAAAGAACAAAATTTACCTCGAGTACTCTGTATCTGGCCTTTTATCAGTCTGCATGTTATTCTTCTGATTTTGAGTTAAAGAAAATCTTGAATGCTTCTTTACTTAAATGAGCCTCTCACCTGTTCTATATTTCCATCACATTTTATCTTAATCGATCTAGTACCTTGGCTATCTCTCCCTGTGAAGAAGGCCTTTAAAAGTGGTTTATCTGACTTTAATTTTTGACACAGACCCCATAGCCCAATGGGATTCTAAAGCAATCATTCAGCCAAACACCTCAAATAGAAAACAAACCTTGTTCTACATAACTAGCCTAATATCCTATTTCAAACAAATCTAAATTTGATAGAGAGATCCCTCTCTTAGTATCGGAGGGATAGATCACTGACTCGAAGAGGTTTTGATGTTGCCTCTGTGAATGCCTCCATAGCCTTGGGAAAATTATAGAGTGCTAACAGAATGGCAACTCCACTGGGGAACTTTCTCCAGTAGTACACTTCAAAGTTCCATATCTAATCACTGATGGTGGATAGTGACCAGACACAAGAAGGCTAAGATCATTCACCTGGCGACTCCAAAATTATCTCCAGAAAATGCCAACTCAAAGACTCCACTGGAGAAAGAACCTAAAGCATGGCCAAGCAACCTAGAAAGACTAGGTACTCAAGCTCAAATTGCATTCAACACATCTTTGGTTTTATCTTCAATTGTGTTTTGTCTTATTCTAAGCCTGATCAAAAGTATATTGCTAAAGATTACATTGACCACCTGTTGATTGATGAGCCTTAAGAGATCAAATCCCCAATTGTAGATTATATACATACACATACACCTGTGCACATCCCAGATGCACTTGTAGAAGTCCTAGTGAGACATAAGCCTCCTGCTTTATCTTCTACTCTTGCTAAAGATTCAGATGGTTTTAAGCCTCTTGCTTCACCTCCTGTACCTGCCAAAAACCCAGACAGATACAAGCCCCTAGATTTACCTCCTATCCTCCATGACTTCCCTACAAATTACACCAATAATCTGCCCAGGTTTGATGGAGAGAATGCCAATATTACTGTTGAAAAACACATCCAGAGGTTTGAAGATTTCCTTGACCTTTATGAGGTTCAAGTTGACGATGTATATATAAGGATGTTTGCCCTGTCTTTGCAAGGTAAAGTTAAGAACTAGTTTAAAAATCTCTCAGCTACAAACATTAACAATTTCCATCAGTTTGTGCAAGATTTCCTAGATCGGTGGGTGATCATGAGAAATGCCTTTCTCATCCTAGAAGAATATGACCATTTGAAAAGACAGCCGGGGGAAACAATACAGTAGTTTTCATCAAGGTTCAATAAGGTATATCATGCAATGCTTGTTGATATAAGGCCACCCCCAAGATCATCTCACTTGCATTTCCAAAATGCATTTGATCCTAAGATGGCATTCTAATTAAGAGAAAAGAACAATGCAACACTTGAAGAAATGGAGAATATCGCAGTTGATGTGGAGGCCAACTTGTTGATCAAAAGGTCAAAGTTAAAGAACAAATAAAAGGAACAGTTGAAGTAATCATAAGCTAAACTGGACATTTTGGCTAGTGCCATGGAAGAGATGATGCAGAGGATCAACAAGAAAGATGAGATTGTTGTCCAAAGACATTATGCTCCATTCATTTCAGAGAAAGAAAAGGTCATTGTTCCCAAACATTTTGCTGCTCATCCTTGGTACCATGACTTGGATAATGATTCTTTCATGTATTCAATTCACAACACAATCAAAGATGAAGTTCCATCTCAACTTACATAGGAACAACCAACTGATATGATGTGCATGTTGGATGAAATTTATTACTTGGATAATCTACCCAAGTGCTATCAGTATGATGATGATCATGAGGCTGAAATAGATGTGGATTGTTCAAAGAAATCAGCAGCATGTCGTTGGCAGGAAGAAGATCAGTTACAACTCAAATATGACAATCAACCTTTGCACAACAATAATGACAGCAATGCGGAAAATGCAGTAAATATCAGAGTAAGTGGAAACACTTTGCCCTTATGTTTCTCATCTTTTCAATTTCTGAAAAGAAACTCTAGGCCAGTTGTAAATACTGAAGACAAAAAATTCTCTAATCAACCAGTTGAAGATTCCATTGGAGATAAAAAAAGCCGATCCAGGGGTGCTTCCCTTGAGCATTCTTGAATATCAAACCTCAGATGAAATCATGAAGCCCAAAACAAGTGATGAGCTAATCCATCTTGATTCATTGCTTCTGCGCTTTAATTCATTTCAAATTTTGAGGGGGAATCTTGGTTAGATTCTAGTTAAAAGTCATAGTGTAAGCCATGAAGTACCAATAGATCCAATGGAACCCTTATCTAAATCATTTTATGAACCCATAGCTGATGTATTGTATGACTTGTGTCGTCAAATCCATTTTCCATCATCCAGCTATAGGCTGAAAGGATGTTATGATATTGACATGATCAAGCATTCAACTACAGGGATGTGTTCAGCAGAAGTATCATTTTAGAACCCACCAGAACATTTGCAGCCATGCCTGGAAGTGCATGAGGATGAAAATAACACAACTACATGAGGATGAAAATAACACAACTACAACATCAAATCATGAAGTTGAGTTGGTTAAATTTGAATATCTAGTAATAGGTCAAGTTTATCTTGATCCAATGACTATTTATATGGAGAAATTGTTCATCACAGAGCCACAATGCATTCCTAGTATTTATGTTATATGTTGTGTTTATAAAGCCCCTTGTGATGAATATCAAGATGGAAATCATTTCATGATTCCTATGCAAGTTCTATTTCTGATATTGATTGAAAACATTGAAAGAGTAGAGCTAGTAAATAAGCTACTTGATTGGCTTCATTGGCATTTTTGTATTATTTGATTTAGCATGATTTTCAGCAGTATAGGGTAGGTAGGAGAATGTGAATAAGCTCAACATTCCGAGCATCTCTTTTTTTCAACAATGTTCATTTTGGTTTGGTTTCAGTTGAAAGATCAAAATAGGTACAGGTTACAGAATAAGATTTTGGGATTAACCCAAAGAATAAAGCACCAGTCTGCATGTTCACAATTCAATGGTTCTTGACACCTCCCAAAAGAGTTTCCATCCCTAGGTGGATCCACTGTTATAACCCTATAATTCATAGGATCATCCGTTGATTGGAAAATTTTCACTATGGATGTATTTTGGCTTGCAAATAATATTTCATTTTTGCAAATTATTTTCAAGGAAAGGAAAAGAAAAGAAAATTCATGATAGTTGACACTAAGTGGTGTTTCCTAACCCCATGGAGACAACAACAAGGTAAGCAATGAACAAAACCCACAAAAATCACTAAGCCTAAGTTTTTGTTGCATCCGCGCCTAGAGAATAAAGAACAGGCTTAGATCGACAGTCGATCTAGCAATGCGTAGATAAACAAATGACAGTGGATTCCAGACCCCCTCGACTATTA
>JZKD02S1674361.1:156554-181364 GCA_000966675.3 Picea glauca | reverse complement strand
CTCTCTCTCTCCCCCATCCTCATCCCTCTCTCTCTCCCCCCTTATCCAGGTGGATATCAGTGGCCACCCACCTATTCCAACTGGCTCATCTTGGTAGTTTTTCAGTATGGCAGTTTCTTCCTAGTTTTGGGGTCTTGAACTTTTGGGGCCGTTTTGAGGCCCTAAACAAGGATTTTAGGGCTCACCACAGTTATACTGTAGATGAAGTTAAATTTTGACGACATAATGTGTAGTCCTTCGATAAACCTTTCCAAGGGTTATCGTGCGCCTAAAACGAAAAACATATGAAAACGTTACGACCCAAGGAAGTTGATGTGCCATCTTACCCCAATGGGGCCCACATGAATCTTGGCGCTTCATTTCCTAAGGTTAGGTTTTTAGATGTCTAGGGTTTTTGCATTCACTTTTATTGAAAACATAGATTTTTGAGTCTCATTGTACTCATCTTCTTGCAAATGAGCACAACTATCACATCTCATCTCAGAGATAAGCCACCACCATTATAGCAATCTTGTTTCTATCTACATTTTGTAGTTTCGACATATTTCTTTATTAATGGATGCCAAGTTTTACCATATCTATGTTATTGTTCATTGAATCTCTTTGTTAATAATATAGATCTATATTCATTTTGTTCTTCTCATAAAATCTAGATCAATGGTATTGGATCAATCTGCTCCTTGTTGTTCTTAATTCATGTCCTTGATGAGTTCAGGGATCAGGGTACACAAAGTTGGGTCTCAATCTTGTTTCTCTTGATGATAAAGGCTATTGTACACCCAAACAAACTTCCATGGCGGTAGAAAACAAAGACGACGAGACACAATATTCTTTCAAACTATTGCTTGAGGAAGCCCTCGCACAACAGAGGAACAAGATGATGGATAGTTTTGTGAAAATATTTCGACGAATATCAATAAGAAAAAGATCTTCCTCGAGTGGAGGTGTTTCTCCCTTCAAGGTACATATGAAGTTTGATATTCCTATATTTGAATTTTATATAGACACAAATGATGTAGTCAAATTGTTGAATCTACTAGAAGGGTATTTTTTTGTACATAACTTCTCGAATAGAGAAATTATTCCTTTTGCACTCCTCAAAGTCTTCTCCCATGTCAAAGGTTGGTGGGAGATTTTTTGTGAGCAAAAGGAAATAGAGGAACCCTCATTATTTAGAATCGCACTCACTTATGAGTCCTTCAGAGATTCTATTAAGGAACAATACTACCATGTCGAAAGTTATGACGACCTGTATACAAATAGACCACATTGCAACACGAAAGGGACCAAGTAGTGCCAGAGTTCACAAATATCTTCCATACCTTGTGCATCAAGTTGGGTATCAAAGATTCTGAGCGACATCTAGTAATCAAGTACCAAGGTCGTCTACATAGGTACATCCATGAAGAAATGGAGTTTATGGACATCTCATCCTTGGGTGTGGCCTATCGATATGTCATTAAAATAAAGTAAAAGCTTAAACACAACTCGCGACAGTTTGGGTATGGGAATTCCTCATAATAGAAGAAGGGCAAGGGATGCTCCAACCCATATGATAGGGCATAAAAAATATAGACAGCCTCAGGACAACTAGTCTAAGCTACAAACAAAGAAGGACAATGAAAATACAAAGAAAGATATAGAGAAGTGGTGTGATTTTCATAAGATCCCCTAGCATAACATTCTTGATTTCCGCTCAAAGCAATCATTGGTGACTAATATGGAAGCCTCTGAATAAGATGTGGCTTCCAAACCTAAGTCATAACCAAAAAAGAGGAGACATATCATTGACATAGAACCTAGTGCCACCATTTCTACCACCAAGATCCAGCCCGATGAACCTGACGGGAAAGAGGAACAAGAGTGCCTATTTCATTCATAGATGGGGTTGAAAGGCACCCCATTGCACCTCATCATTGATAGAGGTAGACATAATAACCTCATCTCACCGGAAATCATCAACCGACCGGCCCTACTGAAGATGTCACACCCGCAACCCTACACCATCAGATGGCTCCGCTAAGGAAACAATCTTCAAGTCAACTAACAATGTTGCCTATCCTACGACATCAAGTGTTTCAAAGATGATGTATTAGTGATGTTGCTCCCCTCGAAGTTTGTGATGTTATTTTGGGCCAAACTTATTTATGGAAACATCATGTTGTATATAAGTCTAGGACTCGTAGTGTTATTATTACTTTGGAGATGAAATTGTATAGGATACCCAAGGTAGTCCCACCTAGTTTCATTTCCTTGATCTCTTCCAAGCAATGTAGGAATGTCATCTCTCATATCGAGAAGTTTGTCTTCTTCATGATTGAAATATTTCAACTACATCTATGGCCTCCATGACCAACCTCTACACTCAAAAGAAGAAAGTGGATAAGGTATTGTAAGAATACAAAGACATATTCTCCTCACCTACTAGGGTACCTCTGCATTATCATATCAAGCATTCCATCGATCTGACCCTGGGTGCACCGCTACCCAATGGACCAGTCTATCACTACTCTCTATTAGAAAATGAGGAGATCATGCGTCATATCCAAGAACTGTTCCAAAAAGGGCACATTCGATCCAGCTCATCACCTTGTAGAATCTCGATCGTACTTGTGCAAAAGAAAGTCAGGACATGGTGAATCTCCATTGATTATGAGGCTCTAAATAAAATCACAGTGAGGAACCGGTACCCAATTCCCTGAATCGATGATCTCCTTGATTAACTCAAGGGGTCCAAATACTTCAATAAGATTGATCTGATGTTTGGCTACTATCAGGTCCCAATAGAGAAGACATATATATGGAAGATTTCCTTCAAGTCAAAAGAATGTCTTTTTGAATGGATGATCATGCCATTTGGATTGAAAAATGCACCAATAAATTTCATGAGGATGACGGACGATATTTTGTGGCCATTCACCAATTATTTTACAGTGTTGTATCTAGGTGACATCCTCATCTACAACAATAATTGGGCAGAACACTTGCAGCATATTCAATAGGTTTTGCACATTCTGCAGCAGCACAAGCTATATTCCAACTTGAAGAAATGTTTATTTTCCATGGACAAGTTCCAATACCTAGGATACATAGTTGATAACCATGGTGTCCATGTGGATCCATCCAAGATCTAGGTAATTTGTGATTGGCCAGCTCTAACCATGCTCATTGAGCTTTAGAGATTCTTAGGCCTTGCCAATTTCTATCACAGGTTCGTGTTGGGATTCTCCCATATTGCATGAGCCCTCAACCAAGTAACTAGGGGTGGTGTTAAGGAAAAATTTGTGTGGGTCCTATCCCAAAAATAAGAATTCTATTATTTGAAGCATCACTTGCGATCATCCCTAGTTCTTTCATTACCCGATCTGCAACAACCCTTTGAAATCGAGACAAATACTTCAAACTATGTTGTGGGCACAATTCACACTTAGAATGGCCACCTCGTGGCCTATCATAGTGCGACACTATCATATGTCGTTCGTAAGTACCCTACTTATGATAAATAAAAGTACTCCATTCTGCAAGCCTATCGCCAATGGAGGAATTAAATTCTCGGGAAGGAGACAATCATCCACATTGATTCTAAGCCATTGCAGTTCATGTAGACACAAGGAAAATTTAAGAATGATCACCATCAAAAGTGCTCCACATACTTGCAGCAGTTCCAACTCAACATCAAGTATAAGACATGAAGTACCAACTGTGTTGTTGATTTCCTCAGTCGACCTCCAGCCACGACACTCACCACGCTACTAGACTCTTGTAGCCAAGAGACCTCAGAATGGCCCCAAATTTATGAGAAATATCCTCACTTCACCACCACTTACTAGGTGTTGGGTGCAAACACAACTGTTAGTAATTTCCATCATCAAGACGATTTGTTGTGCCATATGGGCCATCTCTACGTTCCATCAAGTGAGTGAGCGAAGCTAATTTGGGAAGTCAACTACAGTCGAGTGGCAAGACACTTCGGCGTAGAAAAAATAGTGGCAGTGTTGTAGCAACATATTTATTGGACAAAACTTCAACAAGATGTCAACAAGTATATGAGGTCCTGCACTGCTTGCACTATTTCCAAACCAACAACTAAGAAACAAGGCTTCTACACCACTTTTCCTACTCCTAATAGGTTGGGAGAACTCATCTCAATGGACTACATGTCAGGCCTTCCATCCACCAAGCGGGGAAATGATTGTGTTTTTGTGGTTTTTGATCGCTTTTCCAAGATGACGATTATGTCCGCCCGCAAGAAGAGCATCACAGGGGAGGCCACTGTCAAGCTCTTTTTTGAACAACTCTGGGTAGATTTTGGAATGCCACAAACCAATATCTTAGATCCAGACAATCGGTTAATCAACACATTCTAAGTGAGCCTCCAATCACTGTTGGACACCAAGCTCACCAAATCCACCGCCTTCTACCCCTAGATGAATGGTCAAACCGAGGTCTTCAACTGGATGATCGTTGTTGGCATAGGGGCAGATCGAGGGTTCAACACTTCAACAAACACACTAGCAAAAACCCTAAGTATGGGCCCTTTTGGAAACACCTACAAAGGAGATGAATTCTCACTCGAGGTAGAGGCAGGGGGGTTACAGAACTCAAGTTTCTACAACCTAACTAGGACATAGATCTATGATCACAATACTTGACAGAGCACTTATCCAATAACATTCATTAGTCTTTAACCCTTATTCACATCGCAGGTCAAAACCCTAATTACATAGCATTGGAGTATTACTCAAGATCTAAGCATATCTAATCATTCAACACATAACATCAAAGCAGATCTAGCATTCATTCAGATCACAAGCACTCAACATTCATAGATATATCTATCATAAAAATGCACTAAACAAATACAAGAACAATTGTAGCGCAAAGCACATAACACAGGATATACGTGGTTCACCCCACTGTGGGGCTATGTCCACAAAATCTTCTTCTTCTTTATTATCTTCTTCCCATTTTCTTACATGCACAAAGCCACAAAGCCAAATCCTCAGAGGACAAGAGATCTGTGCGCACCTTGCCAGATCCTCCTTCCCTGAGCTTGGCATAGCACAAATCCTTCTTACAATCACTTACACTTAGCCCTGCAAGTTCTCAACAGACAGTATGCACAAATCCTACTTACAATTCACATAAAACTTGCACTTAGAAAAATCCCCCTTCGATCACATAGATCGATCTACTTCATGTTGAATTCTCTCTAAGTCCTAACTAATTATTTATATATTACAAAAAGGACCTAAACATGGGTACGACCCATGGGATGACATCCCATACCCATTACATAAAACCTAATACCCAAAAAGCCTGCAAAAGGGTGAGAGATCTCGTGATATCCACCTCACCTGAGCGCTTTGTCTTCGACTAGCATGTCGAAGTCCCAAAAATGGTCAAACATGACCAAGATTATCCAAAACTTGGTAGAGGGCCAACATGCCCCCAACAATCACCTGTGACTCATCCCGAGTCACTCTAATTTGGGAAACTCTGCTTTGAAGGCCTCGAGCTTGTCTCAAGCTGCCTCAACTTGCTGCTTCACTAGAGCCTCATGATCGAATAACTCTTGAATGAATTTTTCAGTGACAAGTGATTCCAAGCATTGTTCCACCGTGGTGACCACTTGTTCCAGCTGTGCACGTTGTCCTTTGATCTCTTAAAAAATTGTGTAGGCTTCATCCTGCATCGACTAGAGTCTCTGGGTCACTTCCATGACTCTACTCTAGATGGCATTGACCTATTGCTGGATTGCATGCACCTCCTGTGTCCTTTTCATCTTCTCTACCGCTGATAGTAGCTTCAATTGTGCTTATACTATTGATGCTTGTTGCTTTGCCTCCTAGAGCTATGATGCCAATGTACTCAGTTCCGTGTCTTTTGCAACGTTCTCATAGGTCTGTGCACTTCAGTTACTTAGTTTCTTGCATTCTAAGACCAATGCCTTAATTCTCTCGACTAAGCTCCTCACAGTTTCTTCCCTCTTATCTCGCACTTCCTGTGGAGTGCTTGGCACTTCTTGTAGTTCCAGTTCTTCTACTCTTGCTTGAAGATGTTGAATGGCTTCAGCGAGCTTCCCCACCTGGATCTCCACTGTCTCTTCTTCCATCTATTCTAGGCCTGACACAAAGCGAAGTGCTCTAGTGACTGCTTCTTTAACTCCCATATGCTCTGCGAGCAACTGTTCTTTTTTTTTCTGGATCCCCTCTCTGTCCTCTGCAAAACTCACCTGGAGGTCTTTCTTCTCTTACTGCACAACCCGAGCCTCTGTGGCATGTTCTTTTTCTTCCTGTACATGACAAAGGTGAGCCTCTGTCGCATCTACTAATCTGTGTAGTTGGACAGGCTCATCTCCGAGTTCTATACCTTCTGATGATGATGGCGCAGTAGACACTACGCAGTTAGAAAAGAGGAATTTTTGTACCCCTTTCATCTCTGCCTCGATCCTGTTGTACATTGTCTCTTGTTTTTCTTCGTTTATTTGAAAAATATCCTCTGAAGTGTCTTCTACAACTGCGATGATGAGGTCAATATCATCCACCATGAGCACAGTCTGTAATTGGCGCTTATTGTCTCGTGCCTTATTCTATGTTGAAGGTTTCTTTGGGGAGACCTTTCTTTTCTTGGACGTCTCAGCCTCTGAAGGGGGTCCTTAGGCGGTGTCACTTCACCCTTTTACTACTTGTCTTCTTCCTTTTTCTCTAGTTCACTTCGTCACCTCCTCCACCTCTAGGTGAATCCGGTATAGTTTCCTTTGATGCATTGTTTATTTCCTTCACTTCTTCATTATTCTTCTTCTTTCTGCTACTAGGTCCATCATACTCTTCTCGAGTGACTATAGGACTTTCGATGAGGTCGGGGTCGGAGAGTTCTTTCTGTTCGACTTGTACAAAGAATTCTATAGGCTATTCGTTGGTTATTTCCTCCATATCTTCCTCATTGAGTTTGTAATAGGAGTAGATCTCTTCCTTGTGTTCATCCCCATGCGCAGTGATGTAAATGAAGTGCATGTCTTCGTCGAACTTTGCAAGTGGCGTGAACCTATGGAGTGTATTCAACATCATGCGAGAGAAGGATTCAATGGCCTTCTTTAGATGCAAATAATAGGTGTGGAACAACGCATTGGACTGCCATTTCTTTTCCATGTCGCTCGAATACCACAGGGTAGTGAACTTCATGACTAGTGGTTTGTATTTCTCAACTTCAGGGAAGTTCTCTCCCTCCAGGATCTCCCAATCGATGAAGGCAATCAGAATCAACAACCAGATGAAGTGAAAATTATAGCCCTGGTCCTGTGCTTCGCAACAATCTTGCTCCAACTGGTTGGCGAGGTATCTCCCACAGTTCATCTACATCCCTTCAATGCATTTTCCTACGAGGTTGAAGACAAACCCTGTGACTTGCGTTGGTATGTTCTTCCTGACGAGCTTACTAGCAATCAACTGGAAAGTTAGGCATACTAAGCCATCTTGGATGGAGGCTACCTTGTAGCCCCGCTTTCCCTTCTCTACATCATTGTAGGTGTCCTTTATTCATTGTGCCAGGGTGAGATCTACAACCTTCCCTGGATATAATTTCCAAGGGTCTGGTCCCTACATACTTAATCCAATGATCATGTGGATCAATGTCAGATACATAGTCACGTGCCTATGTAACCATAGATAACCTTCATGGTAGCAATACAAGAGGAGTTTAACGCACGCGTTAACCTCTTGATATCTATCGAAGTGGGGTATCTTCATGACATTGAGGATAGTGGACCTTACGATCACCTTAGTCCATGGATGGGGGACTATATTTAGCTTCTTCCCCATTGTCTTTGTCAAGTAATTATGCAGTGAAAGCAATGCATAATTCTTTCTATCTCCTAGGTTAAAGTCATTGATATTAAGAACAGGGATCATTCCTAGCTGTGATCCAACTACGTGTATCCCCTTTGGGAGGTACAAAGTGATGAGGTTGTACTTGAATTATCTCAGAACACTGTCATGACTAACTGCGCTAGCCAAAGGCAGGATGTAGTCGGGCAGGACCGATGGGATGGGATTCACATTTGCTAGGTCATCGCGATGCTCGATTCTTTTCTCTTTCATGGTTTGGGAGGGCCCAAATCGACGTGCAGTCGATGGGGATGGTTGCAATCCTCTCTTCGATGATGCCTATGCTCTTGCAAACATGACCTTCTTAGCCATAAGATCTAATAATATTTCCTCCACGGACTTCTCTACTGCACTACATTCCCCTGACATGCACGCTCATAATCAAATATCTCGGGTAGGTGAACAAACACTCAAGGTAGTAGAATGGGCGGTGAAGTGTCAATAAGCAATGCATCATAGCAATCAGTTCTCTATGGGCTCGGATAATCACAATTTGCAAAAGTGTCCCCGGTGAGACATTCGACAGATTAAATAGACAACATCGTAACAGATTCCTCCAATGGGCAGGAATGCCTCAATCCATCAGTTATGGCGCAGTCTCAACAACCCAATGGCGATCTTTCCAACAATAATTGTGTTTCTAGTCATTCCAGAGCATCGTTCTAATGGTCGCGACACCTCCAACAATTATATTGCTTCATTGTGGTGAAGCTCCGGTCTGCGTTGTTTTGTTATTCCGATGAGATTCAAGTTCTGCAAGCCTTCTTTCTGCGAAGTCCTCTCTAGAGATTCCTGCAATTTTTCTAACTTTGCTTTCTTCTTACTGATAATTCTGGCCTTCTTTCCTGTGATCTGAGTCACTAGGTTCCTCTTCCCATTTTTATTCTTATCTTCTCCTAGCATAGTAACTTCGCACTACTGAGGGTCTTTCAGAAGGTTCAAGGGTAATACTTCTTATCTTACTGTTTCAAGGGTGGGTTCTCTTCTCTCCTACATAGATAGGTTATTTAAGCCTTCCTTTATTCTTTCAACTTGGATAGCTAGGTCTCTGGTATTCAGTTGCTTCGACTTTTCCTCTTGTTCTTCTCTTAATCACTCAATTTTCTTGGCTATGAAGTCCCTTAATTCTTTCCTTTTATGTTCTAGAGCTTTCTCTTATTCTTTTCTTCAGATATGATCTTCCTCAATCTAGGTCCTTCCTAGTAAAAGTGCAAAGGTGGCCCAAATGTGAAAAGGGGGCGTTGTTCTCAACAAAGTTAACAACCTTGAATTCTTCTTCCGTCGATGTTCCATGGGAAACCATAGGTACATGGGTAAGTCTTCCACATAGGGTTACCATCTTTCCTTTAAATAATCCTATTCCTCCTAATGAAGGAACCATAGTAGGCTTTCCCAAAATTTCCCAAGTACTTTTTGTCATAATATGCACCTGTGTTTATGCATTCAATACACAGTCTATGTCGAAGTCTCCTATTCTTGTTTCTATGCACTCCTTCTCTTTTAAGATCTCTGGTAAACTGATGTCTCTTTGATCATTCAATGTTTCTTTCATATGCAATAATATAGTCTTTGATTCTTTCTAGTGTTCTAGCATATTCTTAGTCTCTTGACCTTCTTCATGGTTTTCTTGTCTCATATTCATTTTTTCAACTTTATCAATCATTCTAGGGCAATAAAAAACTTCATGATCTAGAAATTTAAAACAAAGACAACTAGGACCTCTACCAGGGAATTCCTTAGAAAGATGTCCCGTTCTTTTGCAAATATAACAAACATTCAATCCTCCTTTTCTCTTAAATGATCCCCAAACTTTGTTGTACTATGCACTCGGATCACAGTGATGAACTTGCAAAAAAAATTTCTAGGATCCTGCATCCACTTGTTAGTTCAACACTCCTTTCTATGCATATGAATAACATATCTTTCATTATTTCTATCATGTCTATTCATATCAAATCTTCTTCCTTCTAGTTGTGCCCTAGTTTTCAGACTGGGACAAAATCCATCAAGTATACCTAGATCCATTCTTTTGAAACAAAAATTTCCACTTAACTTACCTTTATCAGAGCACAAAGCTTTAAGATATTACCTCTTTTCTTCATATCCTATTCCCTTCTTAGCACAGAGCTTCGCAAGTCAAGTACAATACTGTGCACCAGAACAATAGATCTATGCACAGATCTTTCTCTTTTCTTCAGTTCCCAGCAATCACAATTTCAGGTCACAACAATGGAACCATTTGTTGTCACAGGGGCAGACCCAAGGTTCAATGCTTCAACAACGCACCAACAAAACCATAACTACCGACCCTTTTGGAAACACCTGCGAAGCAAATGAAGTCTCACCCGAGGTAGAGGCAGGGGGGTTGCAGGACTCAAGTGTCTACAACCTAGTTAGGACACAGATCTGTGATCAAAATACTTGACAAAGCACTTATCCAATAACATTAATTAATATTTCACCCTTATTCACATCGCAGGTCAAAACCCTAATGACAGAACATCGCAGTATTACTCAATATCTAATCATATCCAATCATTCAGCACATAGCATCAAAGCAGATATAGCTTTCATTTAGCTCATAAGCACTCAACATTCATAGATATATCTCTCATAATAATGCACTAAACAAATACAAGAGCAATATAGAACATGACACATGATATACGTGGTTCACCCCAGTGTGGGGCTACGTCCACCAACTCTTCTTCTTCTTTATTATCTTCTTTCAATATTCTTGCATGTATAGAGTCACAAAGCCAACTCCACATAGAACAAGAGATTTGTGTGCACCTCACCAGATCCTCTTTCCCCGATCTTGGCACAACACAAAGCCTTCTTACAATCACTTGCACTTAGCCCTCCAAATTCTCAACACATAGTATGCACAAAGCCTACTTGCAATTCACACAAAACTTGCACTTATCAAAATCCCCCTTTGATCACATAGATCGATCTACTTCATACTGACTTCCCTCTAAGTCCTATATACTTATTTATACATTAAAAAAAGGGCCTAAACTTGGGTAAGACCCATGGGTCGACATTCCATACCCGTTACATAAACCCTATAACCCAAAAAAACCTCAAAACAGGGCGAGATCCCGTGATCTCCGCTTTGCCTGGGTGCTTCATCTTCGACCAGCCTGTCAAACTCTCCAAAATGGTCAAACATCACCGAGATTATCCAAAACTTGGTCAAGGGACAACAATCATTCATGTCCATTACATGTACAATTCCAAGCATCCTCGCACATGGGATGAGAGTCTTTCCTATGTTCAACACAACTACAATGGAGCCATACAAACCTCAATCGACCACAACCCCTTTTATGTGGGAATGGGATTTCAACCATTGGGTCCCATGGATGTTGCACTACCCCTTGCGACCACCCAGGTAGACTTGTCCCATGCTGAAATTGAGGTTGACAAAGCCATGCTGAAAAAAATATTGTCCTCACAGAGGTGAAAAAGTGAAGACTGTTCACAATGTATATCAAGCTGAAACAGTGGAGGACATGGGTAGAAGTGTACCAAGGATATCTGCAACCCTGGACAACAAGCAAGCAGAGTATCAGTCACATATGATTGAAGTGGAAGGTATGATCAACAACCAAACCATTTCTATTTTAATTGATTCAGGAGTTAGTCATAGTTAGATAGATCCTAAGATGGTGGAAATTTTGCATTTGACAAGAAGAAAGCATGGAAAATATTGGTTAGTGTAGCTATATACCAGAGACAAAAGAAAATTTAATGAGATTCTATGTCATGTCCTATGGACATGAATGGAATGAACACCAGGGATGATTTGAACATCTTTCCTTTAGGTTCCTATGACTGTCTAATTAGGATGGATTGGTTGGATTAACAACATGCTATCCTAGGGCTGGTCAAAAGAGATTAACTGCAATATTGGAGTCAAGAAAGGTTGTCCATTTTCCCCTACCCTTTTTGGCATATACATTGACAAGTTAGAAGATTTCTTGGAAAAAGCAGGTTGTGTCGACCCTAGTCTCAATGGTATAGTCATCAATCTTCTTCTTTATGCCGATGATATCATTTTTATGGCAAGGAGTCCCCATCATCTCTAAAACCAACTAAGAATCCTGAAGGATTATTTCTCCAATATGGGTATGACTGTTAATACTAATAAGACTAAGGTCATGATTATTAAATCCAATAATATCACTTATGATACCTTCGTATATGACAACAACAAATTGGAGGAAGTGAATTCATACAAATATATTGTAATTGATATTCACCACAAGCTCAATTGGAATTATAGCATTGAGAAAAAGATTATTGGTGGATGGAAAGTTTATTATGGGTTTGAAAACAATTATAAATCAACTGATTTTTGGAGTTTAGATAAGAAGGAACTCTTCTTTGAGAATCTTGTTGCACCCTTTATTATTTATGGATGTGAAGTCTGGGGATGTAGTATCTCTCATGAACCTTAGAGAAATATAGAGCAAATACAAAATATTTTATAACCTATAATCTCAAAATTAAAGAAAATACACCCTATCCCATCCTCCTCTTAGGAACAAGCCTCTCCCTCATTGAGAGCATGGCTATGATTAGATGCCTAATGTATAAGAACAAGTTAAACAACATGGAAGACAAGAGGCTTCCTAAAATTGCTTCAAAATTGAGTCGTAACCACCATTGACTCAAGAGAGGATGGCATAAAGATGCCCGATCTTGGTTAAACTATTGGGGAATCAAGGAAGACATCATTTTGAAGAATAAAGATACTATTAAAAAAATTGTCAAATCAAAATTTAAAGAGAAAATGTGGTGTGATAAAGAGTTAGAGGAAAAAATAAAATTAAGGTATTATAAATATGTAATCAAACCTAATATAGAAGATCAAAATTTTCTATCTGTTTTGTCAAGTGTAAAGAAGAAAATAAGCATTGCTACGATAAGGACAAATTCTCATGAGCTCCATAGTGAAATTGGGCGTTGGTCAATTCCTAAAACACCACGGGATGAAAGAATGTGTCACCTTTGTGCCACTAAGAATGTTGAAGATGAAAAGCACGTTCTCTTAGATTTTCCAACCTATACTCATATTAGATCTCATTTTCAAAATATTTGTCACACTACCAACCTTCCTAACCTCTTAACTCAACAAAAGTATGGTGATCTTGGAAAGCTTCTCTTAATGTTTTTCGAGCACATAAATGAAATTCTAAAGAATGACACGTAATCACATTCCCTCTTAAGGTTTGATTCGGTCTTAGTGGATGTTCATCATCATATTAGATCAAAATATGTTAGTTGCAGTGTTAAAAATTTAATTCAATCAAATGATCAAGTGACAAAAATATTTTTAGGCAAATTTTTTAGATAAGATGAAAGACCACCCTAAATTGAGATTTGAACTTTTAGAATTTTTTATTAAGTATTTTTTATTTTTTATTTTTTATTTTTATTGATTATAATTTTACAAATAAATGTGATAACTCTTTCAAATGTGATATTTACTAGCACAGCCGCAAAGTGGTTTGTACGGACAACACTCTGGTGAATTGAAACACATGGATAGTTGAAACGCACATAGAGCTGAGGAAATCCAAAAGTTAATCTTAAATGTGGTAATTCCAAAAGTTTATCAGTTAAACATGTCAATCATATGGTGGTACATTAATTTCTTAATATGATTAGGTAAATGTTAAAAAGTAAACAATTTAACTGATGCATTCAAAAATACAAGGAAGTTATGAAGAGTAAATCACATTCATTGATTTGGGAGGACGACTAAGAATATTCCAGCATTTTCAATTGTTAGCCATCAGATTAGAATTTTAGATTAACATGTGATTAATTGTGCCCGTCTCCAATAGGTATACGCCTTTCAGCGTTAAAATGATAAAATTTTGATTAATTTTGAAGATATTAAAAAGTAGATTAATTTTGAACCTAATTTATTTTAAAATTAATTAATTAAAATAATAATAAAAATATTTAAAAATATTATGTAAATTAAAAAAAAAATAATTAAAAAAAACATTTAATGATCTTTTAATTATGAATTCTAATCTTATTGCCAACAATTGAAAATGTTGACATCTTCTTCATCGTCCTTCCCAATCAATGAATGAGATTTAATGTTAATAACTTCTCATCATTTTTAAAGGCATAAGTTAACTTGTTTACTTTCTTACATTTATTTAATCATATTAAAAAATTTCTGTATGCTTATTTGATTGCCATGAAAAGACATGAAGCAAAGGTAGGAATCATAATCACTCAATTGTTATCCCTTCCACCCACCATGCTTCTATTTCTTTTTTAGACACAATGTTAAGCTAATAATCCTCTATTTGTCCTCCAACGCACATAGGTCAAGTAAATTAATTATAGATCTAACTACATTGGATGGATGATAATAAGAGAAACCAATGATGTTTACTTAGGTTGGATCACGAGAACAGACTACACTACCTGTACTCCCTGCACTCCTCCCCTTACCCCATATTGGCTCCCATGGTTGTTGATGGGTGAGACAGCAATTGACCAACTTCCTCAAATCGTTACGTTAACTTTACATGTTTAATTGCGAAGACGACATCCATCTTTTGCGATCTAAGGACCTCGATAATCTATGCAAGAAAGTTGAAATCAGTCCAAGAGATAATCACACCAAATATATTATTAAATGTATCCAGATTCATCAGTGTAGTCTTTACAAAATTTGTAATCAAAATATTATACTAATATGAGGTTTTCCATTGTTATCTTTAGAATTGTAGTTCAAAGTTATGAAATAAACCTGAAATCAATCCAAGAGATAATCACATAAGTATATTATTAAATGTATCCAGATTCATCCATGTAATCTTTACAAAATTTATAATCAAAATATTATACTAACTTGAGGTTTTCCATTGTTATCTTTGGAATTGTAGTTCAAAGCTATGCAAGAAATCTGAAATCAGTCCCAGAGATAATCACATCAAGTATATTATTAAATGTGTAATCAAAATATTATACTAACATGAGGTTTTCCATTGTTATCTTTGGAATTGTAGTTCGAAGATGTGCAAGCCGAAATAGAAGATTGTAAGAGATGAGTGTAACCATCTGTATTGTTATTAATTAAAAGCTAAGATCCCACCACCATAGTCATGGTGGTGGATATTTATGGAAATGCAATGAGACTAAAGGGATTTCATGATTTGTCTTTTTGAAGTTAATCATATCTTGTGAATATTTATCATATATATTGTTATAGTTTGTACAGTCATTTGAAACAAATTTTATGCCTTGTGTGTAATTACTTCAATGTACTCCATTTCTGTATATGACAATAAATAGACACCAAAAAGGTTTATTTTTGCTACAATTTTATTTGGGTAGATGGAACACCCACCTACTCAACCACCACAAATAGTATGCTTAGAAATGCATGAAATCGAGAGGAGAGGCAAATGCATGTTACCGTTTTCAGTTTATGGACATACATAATATTACAATTCTCATTTTAAATAGCTAAGTTTCCTATTACCTTTCTCACTTTACGGTGTACTTTCTCATTTTAAGGTTCTCAGCTTAGATAGTTATGGTTCTTAGATAATTAGGGTTTTAAGTTTAAGGTTTTTGGTTTTAAATAGGGTTTTAAGTTTAAGGTTTATGGTTCTAAATAGTTTTGAGTTTATGATTTACTTAGTTTATGGTTTTTAGATAATTAGATTCTTAATTTATATAATTAGGATTTTTAGTTTATAATATAAGTTTTTTTTAGATAATTAGAATTCTCAATTTACATAAATAGTTTGGCATATTACATTTTAAGGTTTTCAATTTTTTCAGATATTATGATTCTCATCTTATATTATTAAATAAACCCACCAGATTGAAAATGTTTTCTATAATATAATATGAATTTTTCATATATAATATTTAGTTTGCAGTTATATTCTCAATTTAAATAATTAAGATTTTAAATTTAAAGTTTTTAGATAATATTCTCAATTTAAATAATTATGATTTTAAATTTTAAGTTCTTAGATAATTAAAGTTATGCCTTTATACAATTAAATTTGTCCATTTAGATTTAGGTCTTAGATTATTAATCTTTTCAGTTTACATAATCAAATTTGCTTATTAAAAAAAAAAATTGAATAGAATGTCCCATTACAATTTAGATCTAATGTTCTTAGATTATTAACATTTTCAATTTAATTAATGTTCTTAGATTATTAAAACATTTTCAATTTAATTAATGTTCTTAGATTATTAACATTTTCAATTGACATAATTAAATTAGCAAAAAAAACATTGAACGGTTAATAGCCATTGGAGTTATTAGCCATTACAATTTAGATCTAAGGTATAAGGTTTTCAATTTACATAATTAAATTCGCTAAAATTGAATCGAAAATGTTTTTTATTAGAAGTTTGTTAATGTGAGAGGATCTTTTGTATGAAAAGTTTTTATACAATATTTGGTTTGTAGATATATCATAGGATCGAAAACATTAACTTAAGAGAATTATAAAAGTTTTTTATATGAATTTATTTTTTAATCTAATAAGAAGGTTTTTTATTATTAGTAGTATATTTAAAATAAAATTTTATGTTATATCTTTTAAATCAAAGTTTTAAGTTGTTATATCAGATTTGTTTTTATATAATATTTAGTTCAAGTTATATTAAAAGTATTTTTAACATTAATATATTTAAAATTTTATTTTATTAAATTTGTGTATTATTTAAATTTAGTTTTTATTATAATTATGTATCTTTTGTTTTGAGATTTCTTATAAATAATTATTTTGTTGGTTTACTTGAAAATAAATTGTATTAAATAATAATCAAAATATTAACATATAAAATATAAATACTTCTTTTTCAATTGAAATGTAATTATTTGATCTCCAAAATACTAACACAATAATTAAGAGAAATAATTAAGAGAAAGACAATATTTTGTATTTTGATTCACATTAAGATATTTTAAATTTGTCAAAATATATAAATATATTTTATATATTTATGAACTATTATAATATAAAATTTTGATAAATTTTTTATTTCAATATATAACATACAAACAAAATAATATCTAAAAAGAAGACACCATGCCATGATCAACATTGTAATGCAGTAGTGCCATAGTAAAATATGGTTTAGCTTAATGAACATGTCTCATCATAATCATATTCACATGGTAATACATTAATAATACATTATTACTTTAATAATGTATTATTAATGTATTGATAATTTAATATGTTACATTATAGATTAATGTATTAATACTTTAATAGCTAAATGTCATTAAGGTCAATGTATTACTGTTAAGTTTTGAACTATTATTAGGTTTCTTTTCAATTTTCTAGATAACAATAGCATATGTAGGATCACTGAGACAAACACAATCATAATATACACAACATTTATCCTAGGAAACCCTCAGGGGGGGAGAAAACCTAACAACAACTTCCTTGATATAAATAGCCCCTACAATGCCAAGACAATAAACCAAACCACTAGAGAATATCCAACACTGAGTAATGCACCTCTCTCTTCCTTCTTCTCCCAACTGTAGCTACAAAAATTGTGCACTTGATGAGAGAATGAGTGAGTTAGATAATGAGGTGCTAGCCTCTATTTATACTAGTTGACAGGTGCTAGAAAGGTGTCTCTTCACTGGGAGGGCCAAATTCTCTTCTTAGTTGTTAAAACCACTTTAATTAGGCCCGAGGACGACTTCTTAATTTGCATAATACAATTAGGGCTTGACCAATCCACAAATGGGTATTTGGTCAATTACAATGCCCGACATGATCAATCCACAAAAGGGGATTGATCTTATGAATTATAACTCAATAATAAATAGAATACTCTTTGCAGTTACAATATTTCAACACTCCCCCTTAATAAGAAGGGGATTCTACAACATCATCAAGAGTGAGAGAGGGAGACAACATCAACAACATCTGGAACAATGACTGGCATATCTATAAATCATCATAAGTTTTTTCTCATCATCAATATCATCATCCACATCAAGGAGCTGGAATGGCATCATCATCATCTGCATCAACATGGATTAGTATAACACTAATACATCATCATCATCATCAATAAAAACATGAGGCTAATACAACATCATCAATAACAACATCACAACACGAAGGATGGAGCATCATCAACATCAACACTAAGCTGGAAATATTCAGCATGAAGCTGACATCCCATCAACATCAACACGCAAATGGAAATGTTTAGCATGAAGATGGCATCTCAACAAAATCATAACGAAGCTAGAAATCTTCAACACAAAGTTGACATATCAACAACATCAGAATGAAGCTGGAAATCTTTAGTACAAAGCTGGCATCTCAACAACATCAACATGATGGAAATATTCAACACGAAGTTGGCATGTTAAAAACATCAACATGAAGCTAGAAATCTTCAGCACAAGGCTGGCATCACAACATTACTCCCCCTTTTGAGGGAGGTCCTTTCGGACTACACCAAGATTGTCTCGAAAGTGCTCAAAATTTACAAGAGACAGAGGTTTGGGAAACACATCTTCAAATTATTCATTTGTGCCAATATAATGGAGTTTTATGGCTCTCTCTGCACCATATCATGAATGTAATGATACCATATTTCTATGTGTTTTGACTTATCATGGAACACATGGTTCTCTGTCATCTTTATGCATCTCTGGTTATCACATAGAATCATGGTTGCTTCCATATCCATATCAAATAGAATTGTCAACAACTTCCAAACCCATATGACTTCACAACTGGCGACACATGCAACAATGTATTCTTCTCCTGCCATGCTAACATTAATACTTGATTGCTTCCTACTCTTCCATGAGATCATGGTTGAACCCATACTGAAACAACATCCTAAGGTGATCTTTCTTTCAGAGACGCTTCCAACCCAATTTGAATCAATATATCCACTCAGTTTGAAGTCATGATCTCAATTATATTTGAGACCAAAATCCAACGTACCCTTAAGGCATCTCATCACATTTTTTGCAGCAACAATGTGAACACATCTAGGTTCTACCAGAAATTGACTCGAGGTGTTTAGAAGAAAACATATATCTATACTGGTGTTCATGAGATATATCAATGATCCAATGATATGTCTATAAAACGTAGGAGCAACCAATGTTGACGAAGCATCAACCATGAGCTTCAACTTTGTTTCAATGGGTGTATTCATGGACTTACACTCCAACATATCAAACCTATTCAGTATTGCAACTGCATACTTAACATGGTTAAGAAAGATCTTCTCTCGGCTCTACCAGGCCTCAAGACCTAAGAAATAGTGCATTAGGCCTAGGTATTTCATCTCAAATTCTGCAGCGAGCTTCTTCTTACAATCAATGAAGATCTTGTCTTCTTTAGTTAGAAATAAGTCGTCCACATACAATAAAAATATACAGGTTCATCATTCATAACCTTGAAGTACATGTTAGAATCAACTTTACTCTTGGTAAAGCCCAAGCTCGTCAGGAAACTGTCAATTCTTCCATACCAAGCTCTAGGAGCTTGCTTCAAACCATATAGAGCCTTCTTCAATCTACATACATGAGTCTTTTTGTCTTCAACATCAAAACCTTAGGGTTGTTCTATATACACTTCTTCTTCAATGACACCATTTAAGAAAGTTTTTTTCACGGCCATCTGGTGTATCTTCCACTTAATCTTAGGTGCAATGGATATGATGGTTTTGATTGAAGTGTATCTCACTACAGGAGAAAATGTCTCTTCATAATCAATGCCTTCCTTTTGAGAAAATCCATGATCTACAAACCTTGCTTTATATTTCTCAATGCTTCCATCAACAACATGTTTTATCTTGTAAATCCATTTGGAAGATACCACATCCTTTGTCTTCGATCTGGGAAGTATTTCCCATACATCATTTTTTATAATGGATTGGTATTCTTTTGTCATGGCTTCTTCAAAGAAAATAGGATCCTTCTCTATGAGATCACACATCAAATCCATATAACTGGAGAATGGATTGAGTTTCTTGACTTGTCTCATGGTTCCTTCGAGGGCACCATACTTCTTTCCATATTAAATAATTTCCCTTTCCCAGGTTGTCTTTATCTTGTGGGAGATTGTCATCTAGGGAGGTTTGTGAGATTCTATTATGTCATGATCTTTTGGAATCTACTCATCAGGGGAAGTTATGACTTCCCTCATTGGTTCTGTAACATTGGGAGCTACATGTTCCTTTTCATATACTTTTAAAGCTGACATCTTCTTGATTTTGTGAGTGTTGTATATTCATCAAAGGTTACATATATGATGATCTCAATATGATGGTAACCTGGTATATAAATTTTGAAGGCCTTGGAGACCTCACAATATCCAAAAAATATTCCCTTCTTTCCTAAAGGGTCCAACTTGGTTCTCTTCTCTTTCAGAATGTGTACAAACACTCGACAACCAAATATTTTGAGATGGATTAGTTCTGGCTTCTTTATGGAGAACATCTCTTCGGTGGTTTTGAACCCAAGTGCACTATGGGATAAACTATTATGTAGATATATTGTTTTTCTTGCTTCTTCTACCCATAAGTGCATTGGACTATCTTGATCATGGATCATAATATTCACTACTTCCATTATAGTTCGATTCTTTCTTTCTTCTACAACATTTTGTTGAGGATTGTAGGGATTGGTGAGTTCCCTATTGATCCCGACATCTTTACAAAAGTTTAAAAACTATTTTGAGGTGTATTCTCCTCCATTATCCGACCTGAGTATCTTTATATTTCTTTCAGAGAGATTCTCTATCAAGGATTTGAATTCCTTGAATTTACCAAACACTTCATCTTTTGACTTCAAAAAGTAAACCCAGGTTTTGAGAGAATAGTCATCAATAAAAGATACATAGTATGCATACCCAGTAATGGAGGTTGATGGCGTTGGGCCACATACATCTGAGTGGATGAGCTCTAAGACTCCTTTTGTTTTAGTTTCGCTCTTCGGGAAAGGGTTCTTGATGTTCTTTCCTTGTGCACATACATTGCACACACCTTCATGGTCAACCTTGAATTATGGAAGACCTGTGATTGCATTGTTTACATATGGTAATACCTTGTAGTTGATGTGAGCTAGTATTCTATTCCAAAGTTCACATGGATTCTCAATGTAATGAGTCAAGGCTACTTCTGAGTGACCTTTTAGCTTATATAAGTCACCTTCTTTTGTTCCAATAACAATTGCATCTTCTATGGTTTTTCCTTTGGGACACATAAGAACTTTTCCATCTATGAAAGAAACTATGAAGCCTTTCTTATCTAAATTTGAGATAGAAAGTAAGTTTCTTTTTCAAACCTGGTACATATAGTACATCCTTCATTTTCATTGGGGTCCCTGAATCAAGTTTGTAATTTGACTTTCCTACTCCTTTGATAAGGTACTGGTAATCATCTCCAAGAGTAACTTTATAGGGAAAGTTCTTTTCTGTAAGGCAAGAGAGAATGTCTCTTTGACCTGTCATGTTCTTGGAAGCACCACTATCTATGAGCCAAGTATCCTCACCAAGTCTTCAATCGAGGGCAGAGATTAAGACATAGTCTTCAATCTGTTCTTTTATCATCTTTGTGGGTGGTTCTTCATCTTCAATTGTATGCGAATGGTATCTTTTGTTTATCTTCTTGTATTCTTCTCTTCTAGCTCAATAATTCTTAGCAATATGTCCCATCTTGTCACAATGGTAACATTGATAGGATGAAAAATCCTTTTCTCTTCTTTGTCCTTTCTAAAACTTTTGGAATGTCCTTGGAGGGTGACATTCTTTATGGATGAATTTGTTTGGGGAGTGAGACTCCTTATGTTGAGGAGTTTCCTTCTGGAAGTGAGACCTCTTCCTTTCTCCTTTAGTATGAGGAGCTAGGGCTTGATATTCATCTACTAATAGTATTTCTTCTTGGTTAGCTACTCTTGCTTCTTCTTGAATGCATTCTTTCCACATACTATCAAAATGTAGTTCCTCCTTTATGGTACAAATAGTTTGGATGAACGCATCCCAAGGTCTTGTGAGACCATTAAGAGTTGTCATTATGAGTTCATCTTCATCTAGAGTATCACCAATTGATTCTAGATGTTCCTTGAATTGTGATATTATGGAGAAATATTCATGAATTTTTTCTCCTTTATGCATCCTTTATTTGAAGCCACTTGAGGGATCAAGTGATATTTAATAGAGTCTACAATGATTCTTTTGGACCTAACCATGTTCGTTTTGTGCTTTTCTTTAACTGCAACATCAGTAGGTTCTGGTACATATTTTTTAATCAATCTTGCTAGGTCATTCTCTTCAAGAATGAGTGCAATCCTATAGTTCTAGGAATGGAAGTTATCCACACCTTCTAGCTTGTCAACAAGCTTAGTGCTTGCAGACATCTTGAACTGGAGCTAGGAAATTGACCAAAAATTGAAAATGCTAAGAATTTAATTATGAACTTTCCAAGAGGTGCACTTAGCTGAGGCGAGTATCCTCGCTCAGTCATATTTCAGAAAATACAAATTTTCCCCTTCAAATTGGGCCTGTGAAATTTTGGATTGGTACTTTTGGTACTAATTCCTGTTTCCCAATTTTATGGTACTGGTGAAAACTAGGGTTTAACTTTTTGGTAGTTTTGTCCACTAAAACAGTGTGATGAGGCTACCAAAGAGTTCGCTAGGATAGGTCACACTTCCTTGATGAGTTTTAGGTTGAAATTCTTCTTCAATAGAAAACCCTAATTTTCTTGTACGATAATAATGATGCTTTTGCTTATGCAGTGATAGGTTTTCTCATCATCTTAGATATGATACCATGTTAAGTTTTCAGCTATTATTAGGTTTATTTTCAATTTACTAGATAAAAATAGCATAGGTAGGATCACTGAGAGAAACATAATCATAAGATACACAACATTTATCCTGGGAAACCCTCAAGGGGGGAGAAAACATAGCAAAAACTTCCCTAATATAGATAGCCACTACAATGACAAGACGATAAACCAAAACACTAGAGAATATCCAACACTGAGTAATGCACCTCTCTCTTCATTCTTGTCCCAACTATAGCTACCAAACTTGCGCACTTGATGAGGGAATGAGTGAGTTAGATAATGAGGTGCTAGCCTCCTTTATTTATATTAGCTCGCAGGAATTAGAAATATGTCTCTTCACTAGGCAGGGCCAACTTCTCTTCTTAGTGGTTAAAACTAGTTTAATTATCTCTCAAGGCTGACTTCTTAATTTGCATAATACAATTAGGTTTTGACCAATCTACAAAAGGGGATTTGGTTGGGTATTGGTCAATTACAATGCCCAACATGATCATTCCACAAAAGGGGATTGGACTAATGAATAATAACTCAATAATAAATAGAATACTCTTTGTTTTTACAATATTTCAACAATTACTACTTTATTAATATATTACTTTATTAATGTTTTATTATTACTACCTTAGAACAAGTATGATTCTAATATTCTTTCTATGAAATATATAACATTAGTTCAAAGTTTCTATATTTTTTCCAAAGGAAACACTAAGTTAGGTTTTTTTCTAAAACTTCACCAAAAATTCCTTTCCATTATGTGTCAAAAACAAAATAACATTGTGATGTGACGGACATACCTCGGCGTTGCAATATGAAAAAAAAAATAGATGTTACAATGTGATGAACTTAGTAATGTTGTAATGTGTTGAACATAGTAACGTTGCATAGTGACAAACATAATAACATTGCAATCTGAAGAACACAATAACAATGCAATCTGAAGAACACAATAACATTGCAATCTACTAAATATAGTAACAACGCAATGCAATGAACATAAACTGATGTCACAATGTGACCAACATAGCCATGCCATCATAATGTGGATAGTAACATCACATTGTGATGAACATAAACATATGTTGCAATGTGTCATTCATTGTTGTGTCACCGTAATGTGAACAACATTTCCTCACATTGCAATGTGACACACATATCCCAACATCTCAATGTGACAAACATTTCCAAACATCTCAATGTGTCGAACATAGTAATGTTCCAATCTACCAATCCTGTCATCACAATTTGATGAACATATATGGATGTTGCAATGTGATGAACATTTCCCTATCGTCACAATCTAACGAACATATATGCACATTGCAATGTCATGAACATTTCCCTGTTATTAAAATTTGATGAACATAAATATACATCCCAATCTGACGAACACATCTTGGTTGTCACAATATGAGGAACAAATATTTGTCATCACAATATGTCTCATAGTGACAAACATAACAACATTGAAATATGACAAACATAGTAATGTTGCAATATGTTGAACATACTAATGTCGCAATGTGATAGGAACCACACATGATCAACATTGTAATGTAGTAGTGACATAGTAACCTACAGTTAAACATAATCAATACGACCCACCATAATCACATCTCAATGGTCAACGAAGGTCAGCCATGGGCATGGTTGACCATAATAAACCTTCATCAACCATAGTCAACCATGGTCATGGTCAACTATACTCAACCATGGTGAAGGAAAACCACAATCAACCATAGTGAACCTTTATTTCCCAATGTCAACCAAGCTCTACCAAAGTTAACCATGGTCATGGTAAACTATAGTCAACCATAGTCATTGTCAATTAATGTATTAATATTTTAATAATGTATTACTACTTTATTTTATACATTAATGTTTTAACACTTTATTAATTGCACACACGCACACGTGTTAAAATAGAAAATGCACACACACATTCCTAATGCAGGGGTGTGTTCCTAAAACATCTGCACGTTATTAGTAATAGGAGCGCGCACACGTTCCTATTAACACAAATAATTCTCTCTCTCTCTCTCTCTCTCTCTCTCTCTCTCTCTCTCTCTCT
>JZKD02S1674361.1:108783-142870 GCA_000966675.3 Picea glauca | reverse complement strand
TTGCATTAATAACTATTTCTATATAAGTAAATATGGAGAAACAACTCCATTATACACACACACACACACACACACACACACACACACATATGGATTGTATCAAACCATTTTGATTATTAGGGGCTTTAAAAAAATATGCACAATGCAAGGAAATAAACTATCGAGCAATTTCAAAAGGTTTCCCATTGGGTTCCTTCAAAAGATCTACTCAATGCAATCAAATAGAACATTGGGCCTTTTCAAAAATTTCCCATCAAATGCTTTCAAAAACATGGCCCTATTCATTGTGCTTCTTTTGAATATGTGAGATCGGGCCACTTTGAAAGATAGAACAAGGCCATCAAACCTTTAACCTACTTCGAAAAAACTTATCAACTAGTTTCAAAGTATCACTTGACTAGATTAAATAAGGAAATCAACCCATAACAAACAAAGGTTGTTGGACTTATTTGAAGTAAGTAATTCAAATTTGAACATAGAGGGGGCCTTACAATGCTTATTCGAAGAACATTTAAAAAGAACAAAAGGACCCGGAGTTGGTGAAAAGGATTTGAACAAAATTCAATATTAGAAAGTTTGAAGGACTATGTGAAAGACCCTACTCCATATTAGCATCTCACATGCAACCAAGAAAATATGCATAAGTTATTCGAATTGGAAATGGCCATCACTATCCAACTTTAAATTCATAACCTATATCCAAACCAAATAAATTTTAGGAAATTTCAAATTTAAAGAAACATGCAATGAAACCATGCATCAACTATGGATGAAAATTCATACATTCATTAATCCAATTTTCATATCCGTACATAAACAACATACAAGCTTAATCAACAAAATTATACAAGAGTTCATAATAAATATGGAACATTTATCTTTGAAACAAATTGGTCTAAGGAAACTAGCTGCTAGTGATTAATTTTCCACCCAATTGTAGGCATCCATTGTAGATAATATCCCCAAGAAAGGATAGGAGGCCATCGAGGCAAATGAAACAGGCCAAGGACTCTCAAGTCTTTCACCAATCAAATTTCTCTTAGGTTTGGCCATGCTATACACCAAATAAAACTCTAGTTAATCATCTATAGAGACCAACCATGACACTCCCTTCCACTACCCCACACAACACAAGGGATATATTTATGTTCTCTACTTAAAAATCCCTCGTGAATATTCTTTCCTCCAGTTTTTCTTAGTGTGTGTAGGTGTCTAATATTTTGTCGATATTTATGAAAACCACAGAAATTTTAATGTTGGCTCTTAAGCATTCAATAAGAAATAATATATATAAAAGGGATGGTTTCCCACAAGCACAACCTCTATGCTCCTTTCCAGCCTCCCATCTCTCTTCTTAGGTCCATAGTCTTCTCTTTCACGACTCTAATTTATTGCTTTGATAGATCTATGTTTGAGGTTCCTCTTGATGTCCACATCCTTAATCAACGTATGTATATGTTCATATATTCTTGAAAGTCAATTTACATATATGTTCATATATGGAAGCGCACATATCTGGAAGCCAACTTCCATAAATGCACATATACATAAGACAATTTATGTAAATGCACATTAACGGAAGTTGGATTCTGTATATGCGTGTTTATGTACATTACAAATCCAGCTTCCGTAAATGGGTATTTACGGAAGTTGGCTTCACTATTTGTGTATATACGGAAGCACACATATATGGAATCCAACTTCCATATATGCGCATTCATGGAAGGTTTCTTCCGTAAATGTGCATATACAAAAATTGGCTTTTGTATATGTGAATATACAGAAGAATGCATATATTGAAGCCAAATTCCATAAATGTGCATATATGGAAGCCAACTTCCCATATATGCACATTTACAGAAGGCTCCTTCCATAAATGTGCATATACACGAGTTGGCTTTTGTATATGAGAATTTACGGAAGGATCCTTCCGTAAATGCGCATATATGTGAGTTGGCTTCCGTATATGCGCATATACAAAAGAATGCATATATGAAAGCCAACTTCCATAAATGTGCTTATACAAAAGCCAACTTCCATAAATGTGCATATACAAAAGCCAACTTTCATAAATGTGCATTTTTGGAAGTTGGATTCAGTATATGTGCATACACGGAAGCAACCTTTCGTAAATGCACATTTACAGAAGTTGGATTATGTATATGCGCACACATATACAAAAATTGGATTCAGTATATGCGCATGTTGGCTTCCTTATATGCGCAAATACGCAAGTTGCCTTATGTAAATACACATTTATGGAATAATGCTTCTGTAAATGCACATATACGTAATTTGGCGTCCGTAAATGCGCATATACGGAAACATGCATATATGAAATCCACCATCCACAAATTCTCATTTACAGAAGTTGGCATCCATATATGTGCGCTTCCATATATGCATATATACTGAATGAAGATTTCATAAATGACCATTTGCAGAAGTCAAATTCCATAAATCCACATATACAAAGATGCAATAAGTGTGCATATATGACAACCAACTTTTGTAAATGCGCATTTACGGAAGGCAAAGCCAACTTCCGTATATGCGCATTAAGGGAAAAAAACTTCCATAAATGTGCATTTACGGAAGTTGACTTTCGTATATGTGCACTTCTGTATATGCACATATACTGAATCCAACTTCCATAAATGATAATTTACAGAAGTTGGCCTCCATATATGTGCATTTATGGAAGTTGGCTTCCATATATGGACATATATGGAAGCCTTCGTATTCTGAAGCCAACTTCTGTAAATGCGCATATACGGAAGATTGCTTCCGTAAATGCACATATATGGAAGTTGGCTTCCATATATGCACATATACTAAACCCAACTTCCATAAATGTGTATTTATGGAAGTTGGCTTCCGTATATGTTTTCTTCCATATATAAACATATACAAAATCCAACTTCCATAAATTTTCATTTATGGAAATTGGCTTCCGTAAATGTGGATTTATGGAAGCTAGCTTGGGTATATGCATGCTTTCATATATGTTCATATATGGAAGCCAATTTCCATATATGCACATTTACAGAAGCACCATTCCATAAATGTGCATACACAGAAGTTGGATTTTGTATATGCACGCTTTCGTATATTCACATATGTTGAATCCAACTTTCGTAAATACACATTTATGGAAGTTGGATTTAGTATGTGCATATATGAAAGCATGCATATACGGAAACTAACTTCATTAAATGTGCATTTACGGAAGTTATTGACCGAAGTTGGCTTTCATATATGTACATTTACGGAATTTGGCTCCAGTATATGCATGCTTTTGTATAGGTGCATATATGAAAGCCAATTTCTATATATCCGCATTTACGGAAGAAATCTTTTGTGAATGTGCATATATGAAAGTTGGCTTCCGTATATGCATGCTTATGTATATACACATATACCAAAGCCAACTTTCGTAAATACACATTTCCAAAAGTTGGATTCAGTATGTGCATAAGCACACATATACAGAAGCCAACTTATGTAAATGTGCATTTACAAAAGATATTTATGGAAGTTGGCTTTTCTATATGCACATTTATGGAATTTGTCTTCCGTATATGCATGATTTCATATATGCGCACTTCCGTATATGCACATTTATTATAGTTGGATTTTGTATATGCTTGGATTCTGTATATGTGCATTTATGGAAGTTGGCTTTCACATATGCGCTTATACGGACGGAAACTAAAGTATATGCACATTTGAAATAAATAGTTCATTTACTCCTTATAGTTGTGTTGTGATGGAGAAACAACCCATCCCCCACTTAAATTTTTCAATATTAGTATGGGGATGCACACTTTCCTTTCTTTTATAAGATATTTCTCTAAACCTTCATTGAGACATTCAGAACTTAAATGCCAAAGTTAGGTCCCCCACCTAAATTTTGTTCTCCCCCTTTCATCCCTTTTCGTTGTCGGGCCCATATCAAGCAATGCCCATACACACATCTTTGTTTTTCACCGATGATGACGCCTCACAACGTTGTTTTCAGAAGTTAGCAGTGCGCCATCATCCTCATGCTCCTTTCCTTTTTTCTAACGATGACACGTCTTTCCCTCTCCTAGTCACAACCCAGTTGATTATGTGGCCCTTTTTCTAAAGTAAACCTCAACAATTAACTTCCTCGCAGGCCCTACATATCAACCTTTTTTAGAGATTTCTTCCCTTTTACACATGGTACGTTAAAGGTGGTCAACGTTCTTTGGCAAAGGATTTTCATTATTTTGATTTCTCTTTAAACACTTTCTCCTACCTACACTCCATGTTGACGATGAAATTGCTCTTTGTTATCCAAATGTCATGCCCTCTCATCCTACGTCTAATATGAACCCAGTAGTTGTTGATCACTCCCCAGCCACAAATCTCATGAATTTCTAATTATTGGGTCCCCCATGGATATTTCGATGTCTTGTCCCTCCAAAAAGGTTAACAAAATAAAAAAATAAATGATTAACACAAAACCGTCAGCATCGGCCACACAAGAAGAGACCTTGGAGAGGATTAAAAGGGATAAGGCCCAAAACATAAAATCCCAACACACCAGCCTGGCAGGTCCCAATGATATCATCGTTTTATACCCTGAGGATAATTTGGTCAGTACCCTAATAGAAGAATGCACCCCATGGCATCAATTCTGGGAATCTTATCACTCACTTCAGAGGGTCTTGGGTTGGAAGGAGAAATATTCGTAGTCGATGACTATTACTACAACCACAAAACATGATCCATTGAAAAGAGGATACCTAAAAGGAAAAAGGGAAAAGTATAAGCAAGCCAGGATGTCCCTGAGAGGAGCATCAAGTGGAAAGCAGGACCCGACATAAAGGATAAGTCCCTCCAAACAACCTCAGAACTAAGTTCTTTTGCAAGAATAAATATTGTTTCGGTCCATGTGGTCGTCGTGGCACTTGTTGGGGTCCTATAATCATAGATAACTCGATTTTCTGGCTTCTTATTTGTCGTTTCTCCTGCGATGAAGACATTTGGTTTACTAGGCTTGGTTGATTCCAATTCCCCCTCCATCCATTTCACTCGATCCTCCGTCACCCCACTGTAGCCTTCATCCATTGTTGCGCTTTTCAGTCTCTCACCCTTCACTTCCTCACCCCTTTGCCAATTTTATCTCTGCATGAATAAAAAATCTTAGGAAAAAAGAAACAATAGATCAATAATGTTAGTAATCAAATTTAGTGTAGTTAGATTAATTAAAATATGTTAGACTAGTTAATAATTAAGTTAGTTGTTTAAGTTAGTACTTAGGTTAGTATTTTATTAATCAAAATATTAATTAAAAATTATATAAAAAAATTAATAAAAAAATAATAAAAACAAATTAAAAAACAAACAAAATACAATATAACTTAAACAAAACAATAAAAAAATAAAACAAATAAAAAAAACATATATTATAATATATAATAAAAAACATATATTAATTAAATAAAACATATAAAAAAATAACAAAAATAAAACATAATAAAAAACAATACAAATTAAAATATAACAAATAAATAAAACAAAAGAAAAATAATTAAAATAAATCAAAACAATTATCCTAAGTCTAAACACTCACACACTCCCCGTACAACTCGAACCCCCCCCCTTCCTCACATACCATCAATACTAAGGGGGTCTGATAAAGTGGTATTGGGAAGGACACTTGTCACCTCATGGTGAACTCGGACCCCCCTCCCAATACCACTTACAACCTTAGGGGGGTCCGAGTAAACCGCTTTGCCCTCCAAAATCGCTCATTTTCGCCACTTTGACCAATCATCTTCTGAAGTGAATTCTAGTCAAATGGAAGCAAATTTAAAAAAACCTCTTCCATATTTTTTACAGGCGCCACCAGTTGGGAGAATCGAAGCCATCTTTCAACCTCATTTTTCACTTTTTCGTTTTTCTTGTTTCAATCCTGATTTTATGGGAGTTGTTTCGGCGAGATGGAGATGAATTTTGAAAAAATGAAAGAGGTTTTTGTCTAAAACATGATCATATACAATAACCTCTTTTAGTTTATACACAGGTGTCACCATTGAATAGAAAAACGTGTCTAAGTTGACCTGTTTTTTGTAGCAGTTTGACCCATCTTTCATGGCGGACAATTCAAGATTTTTTAGGGATTTTATTTCTATTTTTGGCTGAGGTGGTTGAATTCGACCTCCTGAGACTGGGGACAGTCTGTTCCATATATTGTAATAAGTCATATGTGGAAGGGTTGATTGTTGAGCTCTTGATTCATGCCCCATAGGGGATACTTTGTAATGTTCCAGATGATCTTCTAGAAATAAAAGGTTGTATCTCCAGGATTCTTGTGTTAGACTCCCTGGTGATGTTTTTCCTCTATGGGTAACTATTTTCTTACTCTGTAAATCCATTTCATGTTTTCCCTGATATAATCATTAAAAGAAAGATTAAAAACATAACTTGTTTCTTGCACTTTGTTTCTTGTCTTTTAATGATCTGCATGTTTTCTTCTGAAGTTGAGCATAAGAATTCTTAGATGCTACTCTGCTTGATGGACTTTCCCTTATTTTCCTCTCCTCCACTTTCATTTGATTCAATTTGATTCAACAATATTTTTATCATGTCCTGTGGAAACAATCTTATAAATCTGAGATAGATCCATTTTCAGAAATGTAGACCCCATGGCCCAAAGTAAATTTGATTTTTCAATCTCCCAAATATACCAAATCCAAAAACAAACCTATGTAAAGTAATAGCTAGCCTAATATCCAATCTAAACAAATTTAAATCAGACAGAGAGATCCCTCTCTGAGTATTGGAGGGATATATCCTTGACTCAAAGTGTTTTCATGGTTACCCCTGCCGATTTCCTCCTCATCCTGGGAAATTACAGGGTGATAACAACAATGGACACTGCAAAATCCAATATTACAAAATTGGGAATGACCCTAGGGACTATCAAATAATCCACAACGAGTGAGCACAAAAAAGAAATCCAGTAGTAGAAACAAGATTTTGAGAAGGAGATAAAGGGGAGGCTACAAACACAGGAGAAAGACCTCTAGGTCAAATTCGCTGAGTCCATGGTATTCGTCCAAAATCCCCATGCTAGCAACATGTAGCAACTTAAGGCATCACAAGATATGGAGGTGACAAATATCAAAACAGATTTGGATGAATTAAGGTCCTTCAATGAAAAAGGTGAACCTAAAATACAAAGAGTATATATGGATAACAATCTTTTGAGGAGAACTATAGAAGAATTATAGAATAAAAAAATGACCCTCGAGAACGTGAAAACCAAAGAATTAGAGAAAAATGAAGAACTTCGAGGAATGCAAAAAAGGTTGTTCGAAATGCTCGATAGAGTTCTGATGAATATGTATGAGTAGGAGAAGTTCAACTTGCAAGTGAAAGCTACCCACGAAAAAGGAAGCCTACAACAAAATAATAGAATGGCAGGATTCACTGCAAATAGTCCCATCCCCCAAAACCCTTCCGACATATTCAGATGAGAAAAAGATCCAAGATCGCCAACTTTTGGATACCATTATGTCAATGATCGTAGATGTTCTAAAGACTCGGGAACATGTCACTGAGTCCAGCGATGTGGTATGGATATCGACGAAAAACTTACTTCCACTTTTCGGAATGGATCCCCTGAGGTATGTCAACAAAGCTTCATCAACCCAAATGTTCATTGAGGATGTGGAAAGCAAGAGGAACCTCACACATAGATCTATCAAATCAATAAAGTAGAGTTGTGAAAGAGAAGACTATGGACCTAAGAAGAGAGATGGGAGGCTGCTAAGGAGCATAGAGGTTGTGATGGTGGGAAACCATCCCTTTCCTATAGTTTATTGCTTATTTAATGCTTAGGAGCTAACATTAAATTTTTTTGGGTTTTCATAAAGATTGACAAAATATTAGACTCCTACACACACTAAAAAGAACTGGAGGAAAGATGATTCATGAGGGATTGTTGAGTAGAGAACACACATATATCTCTTGTGTTGTGTGGGGTAGTGGAAGGGAGTGCCATTATGATGTAGGAGCATTGCCAACATCAAGCGAGCGTGGGGCAGGCGCCAACGCATTTTGGCACATGATAAAATTATTTGAATGTTTTTGAAGTGAATACGCCAAACATAAATGAAACAATTAAGGAAGGGCATACTTTCATATTGTAAACAGACCTTGAGCGTCCCACTCTCGTCTGTATTGGGTGAATGCATTTATGTTAATGAATGTAAGTAGGTAGAATTGAATTCCTAGATTAGACAGTTTTAGGAGCCAGAGGGAAAACGGATATAGACACCCTCACTTGTATTATTGTAACAATTAGCAGCATTAGGAGAGGAGAGCATATAGGAGAGTAGAAGCAGAGAGATGTGTAGAGTAAACCCCATGTACAGAAGTTCTGGATTAATAAAAAGATCTTTAGTTCAGACTCATGGTGCCCAATTGCTTTTTGTGTTGCACATGCTGATTTATATATGTTTGTTTACCCTCTATGCATTTTTCTTTTCTGCGTGAATGTATGATTTCATATTGAATGTCTGAAATCTGAAGAGAGGGAGAACAGAGAATGAGTTTCAATTGTTTCTCTATCTGAGCAAGAGTTTTCCTGCAAGGAGTGTAGTGAAATTGCCTGCAAGGTGTGCGTTGACAAAAGTTGGAGTTCATCTCTGCAAGCTCAGGAGAGATAACGTTATTCTCATTCTTGCAGAAGTGAAAATATATCACAGGAGTCGTGCAAGGAGTGCATAGGCTGAGTGAAGCCTCAGTGTTTACAAACTGAGCGAAGTTGTTGGAGGACTGTTGCTTCAAAGTGAGTGCGCAGAGTCTGAAATTTCAAATACTTGGAAGTATTGAAGAGCTACCACAAGGAGTGCGTGCAGGAGTCTTCTTGAAGACTTGAGTCGTGGAGAAAGCTCAAAGAAATTTGTGTCTTAAACATTGGAAGGAGACATAGCAAATTTGGTTTGTTGGCAGACAAGTGTTCGTGAAAATACCGTGTTCATTTCGTCGAAATTGTCAAGGAGGAAATTGATGGTCAGAATCCTCCATGGAGGAGTTGCAAAATCACGGAAGCTATCAGATATTGTAGAGGAGTGAGAAGGTTACAGAAGCATTCGTCAAGCGTAAAGTTTGGGTGAAATCGGTCATTGGATCACTCACCGAATCAGATCTGAGGGATTCACGAGTTGAAAGGTAGAGACCTTTTCACCAAGATTTGCGAGATCGTGAAATCACGAAAGCAATTAGAGCCATCCAATTGGAAGGACACGTGTCATGATATCACCCGTATCGGGGATTCGAGCATCGGAGATTAGAAGGGGGAGTTTTGTACTGGACCCGCGTAGGTGACATGTCGAAAAGTTCGTGTTTCGGCATATAGGAGGATAAGAGGTTGAGACTTTTGTCCCGAAAGTCCTGAATCAGCGAGTAGCAAAGTCATGAGGTAATCTAATCCATCCATTAGAGGAGGAAAGGTGTCAAAGATCAGAGGTTCTCGTGAACTCGGAGGTTCACCAGGTGAGAGCCCAAAAATTTGGGTTCTCAGATTTGCGAGAAGTGAAGTCACGAAGTGCCGAGAGCTAGCATGAGGGACACGTGGCAGAACTGCACAGTCGACCTGGGAATTTAACCAGTAGACACGCGTCACATATTTGGAGGAGTCAACACCCCGTTGACCTCTCGCATCTCGGGGACTGGGGAGATAAAAGAACGAAAGTTCCAGCCTTTGAATCGCGAAGTCCCGAGAAGCGAGAACAAGAGGAGGAAATTCAAATATCGCCTCTCGGGGGTTCGGGAAAGAAAAGGGGCAAGGCTCGATGTTTGAAATCACGAAGGTGCGAGAGGCAAAAGGCGTTAGTTCTTAGCCTATTCGGTGGTCACGCAAGGAGGGCGCTGGTGAAAGGGAAGCCATAACCATTTCACGGTCTCAGGTATTGCGGAATTGGAGGAGGAAGGCTCGGAGTTTCAACTCACGAACTTGCGAAATCACGAACCACGAAAGAGAACCTGTGGATTGATTTGAAGGGGGATTCCAACAGAGAATCTGAAAGAGCCGATCTGGCTCGAAGGGCATATAGAATGATCCTATGAGTGGATCTCGATTCTGAGGGGATGATAGAGTCTGCGTCAAGTGGTATCAAAGCACAAAGATTCCTTTGCCTTCTGTAGCAGGGAAAAGGAAGATTCACCATGCCACTGAGAAGAAGGGACAGGAAAACACTCGATCTGCTAGAGGAGAGGGAAATACCGAGAAGAAGAGTTAGGCAGATGATTGATCCAGCCATAGAAAGAGAAATGCATGACCTACGTGCCAGACTCGAGGATATGGAGATAGCACAGAGACGTACAGCTGGTGCTAGGGATATTAGTGATTTCGAGAGTGAAGATGAAGTTGGACATGAAGGAGAAGAAGTCACAGCAGAAGATGCAGCAAATGAACGCCTGATTAGGGTTGTTGAAAGGATGGGTGCTAAGGAAAAAATGTATATTCCAGTATACGAAGGAAACCTGGACGTCGAATAAATTCTAGACTGGATTAGAGATCTGGATACATATTTTGACTATGAAGATGTCGAAGAAGACAAGAAGGCCAAACATGCTATCATGAGACTGAAAGGACATGCAACATTGTGGTGGGATGAACTGCAAGCTGACAGACACTGTCAAGGTATGTAGAAAATCAAGAGTTGGGATAGGATGATTGGAAAGATGAAAGCGGAATTCATTCCCAGATATTACCAGATTACTCTGTTTCGAAGGATGTAGAATTTGAGACAGAAGCTGATGTCAGTGAAGGAGTACACTGAAGAGTTCTACAGGTTGAACATCAGAGCAGGTCATCGTGAAAGTAATGATGAAAAGGTTTTCAGGTATATGAATGGCCTGAGATATGAAATTCAGGACAATATGAGCATGATGACCATCCGAATGGTGGAAGATGCTTATCAAATGGCTCTAAAGGCGGAAGAGAAGCTGAGCCGAAAACAAGGTCAAAGAGGCCAAGGCAGAAGTCAAGCCAGGGGCAAATCAGTTGTACAAGATATAAATCAGAAGCCTAAGGAAGAATGGAAGAAACCTCATATTGAGAGAGGTGGAAGCTCACAGAAAGGGAAATATGTTGGAATGAGAAGGAAGTATGTTGATCAGAGAGGAGAGTATGTTGATAACAACATTTTTCCTCGTACTAGAGGTAGAGGAAGAGGAAGAGGTGGAGTGATAAAATGCTTCACGTGTGGAAAAGTCAAACACAAGTCTTATGAATGTCCAGACAAGAAGAAAGAGGAAGGAGAGACTCACATTTACGAAGCTCAAAGGAAAAATGTTGAAGCATAGGATGCTGAAGGTGGAAGATCGCTGATGATGCGAAAAGTTCTCTTAACACCAGAGAAGGAGGTGGAGAATCCAGTGCAAAGAAACAGTCTTTTCCAGATTGCATGCAAGACCAAAGACAGGGTATGCAAGGTCATCGTGGAGAGTGTTAGCACAAATCATATCATTTCTACAGAGATATTAGAAAAGTTAGAGCTGGAAACGATTGATCATCCAAGCCCATACATAGTTTCATGGCTACAAAAAGGACAGCAGGTAAATGTCACTAAACAATGTTTAGTTGAGTTTAAAATAGGAGGGTATAAATATGAAATACTCTGTGATGTCATTCCCATGGATGTTTGTCATCTATTGCTGGGTAGACCATGGCAATATGACAGAAATGTGGTTCATGATGGGAGGAAGAACACATACACCCTAGAGAAGAATGGGAGAACTCACATGTTGCTTCCAATTAACGATAAAGAGGTGAAACCTGAAGTAAGAAACACTATACTTCTCATGAGTGGGAAGGAACTTCTTATAGAGGTTAAGAACAAGGAGGAACCACAATTCATTGTGGTCAGGAAGCCAAAAATTGTTTTAACCAGTACAAGGGTAGATAAATTACCAGAAGAGGTTCAAAAATTGTTGGAAGAGTTTGCTGACATAGTAGTGGACGAACTACCTCGTTCATTGCCACCGATCAGAAGTGTGAGTCATCATATTGATCTCATACCTGGAGCTAGTTTACCAAACAAAGTAGCGTACAAATTGATGCCGTAGGAGAATGAAGAGGTCAAAAGACAAGTCTAGGATTTAATGGACAAGGGGTTGGTGAGAGAAAGCTTGAGTTTGTGTGTTGTTTCGACAATGCTCAGTCCAAAGAAAGATGGAGGTTGGAGGATGTGTACTGACTCAAGGGAAGTCAACAATATAACCATCAGGTACAGATTTCCATTGCCAAGGATGGATGATTTGATGGATTTCTTGAGTGGAGAAAATTTGTTTTCGAAGATTGATTTGAAGAGTGGTTATCATCAGATTCGCATGAGAGAAGGTGATGAATGGAAGATAGCCTTCAAGACTAATGAAGGGTTGTATGAATGGCTTTGTTATGCTGTTTGGCTTAATAAATGCGTCGATTACTTTCATGAGGTTGATGAATGAATTCCTAAAGGAGTTCATTAGAAAATTTGTCATTATGTATCTTGATGACATACTGATTTTCAGTAAAATAGAGGCAGAGCGTCTGAAACATTTGGCTACAGTGATGCAGAGGCTACAGCAAGAGAAGTTGTTGATAAACATGAAGAAATCCTCATTCATGAAGACATAACTCATTTATTTGGGTTTTGTTATTTCTGCAGATAAGTTGAGGATGGACCCAGAGAAGGTGGACGTAATTAAGAATTGGCCATCACCGATGAGTATATTTGAGGTGAGAAGTTTTCATGGATTGGATAGTTTCTACAGAAAGTTCATTAGGAATTTAAGTGGAATTAGTGCACCGATGACGGACACAGTGAAGAAGAGATATAAGTATTTTCACTGGACAAAAGAGGTTGAGAAAATCTTCAATTTGTTGAAGAAGAAAATCACAGAACAACCAATTTTGGTGTTACCTGATTTTACAAAGACATGTCAGGTAAAATGTGATGCAAGTGGATTTGCAATAGGGGAAGTCTTGAGCCAAGAAGACAGGCCGATAGCATACTTCAACGAGAAGTTGAATGAAGTGAAAGTGAAATACTCCACGTATGACGAGAAGTTCTATGCTATTATTCAAGCATTGAAGAAATGGAGACATTACTTAATTCCTAAAGAGCTTGTCTTATACAGTGATAATCATGCATTGCAATTTGTGACTCAACAAGAGAAGTTGAATCAAAGACATGTAAAATGGGTTGAATATATGCAAAATTTCACTTTTGTGATTAAACATATTTCTGGTACTGCTAACAAAGTTGTTGATGCTTTGAGCAGAAAATGTTTGTTGTTGCAGGAGTTCATAGTCAAAACACTTGGTTTTGATGATCTCAGGGGCATGTATAGAGATGATCTAGATTTTAAAGAGGCGTATGAAGCAGATGAGAATCCAATTCTCAGGGACAAAAGTCAATGGATAGAATACATGATCTAGGATGGATTACTATTTAAGGGTAATCAACTTTGTATTCCAAAATGCTCCATGAGGGAGAATTTGCTAAAGGAGAAACATAGCGGAGGATTGGCCAGACATTTCAGTCATGACAAGACATTTACAAAATTGAATGAGTCATATTTTTGGCCAGGAATGAAAGTAGACATCAAAATATTCGTGGACAGATGTAGAATTTGTCAGCATTCAAAAGGAAAGAGGTAGAATGTAGGATTTTATCAACCATTACCCATACCTGACAGGCCATGGGATGCGGTAAGCATGGACTTCATATTGGGGTTGCCAAGAACAAAAGAGGGTTTGATTCAATCTTTGTGGTAGTGGATATATTTTCCAAAATGGAACATTTCATACCGTGTCAGAAAACCAGTGACGCAACTCACATTGTGATTCTGTTTTTCAAAGAAGTCATTCCACTTCACGACTTACCAAGGAGCATATTTTCGGATCGAGACACCAAGTTTGTGGGACACTTCTGGAGAACCTTATGGAAAAAGTTGGGAACAAACTTGTGATTTAGTTCATCTTATCATCCTCAGACGAATGGATATATAGAAATTGTGAGCAAAAGTTTGGGAGACTTGCTGAGGAGCTTGGTGACAGAACACCACAGTCAGTGGGACAACATATTACCACAGGCAAAATTTGCATATAACGACTCACTAAACAGAAGCACAGGGCAAAGTTTGTTCCAAATTGTTTATAGGATGCAGCCAAGAGGAGTTTTGGAATTGAGAGATTCAGAACAAAATGCAACTAGGAGTGCTAGTGCAGAGGATTTCGTAGAAGCAATGAAGGAACTTCAGAGCCAGTTGAAATAGCGATTGTAGAACTCGAGCCAAGACTATAAGCGTAGGGCATATCAACATAGGAGACAAATTCAATTTGAGGTTGGTGATTTGAATCTGGCACATCTGAGAAAGGAAAGATTCCTGAAGGGGACATATAACAAACTAAATATGAAGAAGATCAGACCATGTAAGGTCTTGAAGAAATTTGGGGCAAATGCTTATGAGATTGAATTACCTGATGGGATCGAATTTTCTCCGATATTCAATGTCTCATATTTGTACCCATACCAAGCTGAGGAAGCAAGAACAAGTGATGAACAACCAAAGGTTCAGTGGACAAAATAGATGCCAGATGCAGAGGAGCCACAGATGGAAAGCATACTGGACAAGAGAGTTAGCAAGAGGACCAGGAGAAAGGAATACTTTGAATACTTGGTCAAGTGGAAAGGACATCCAGTTGAGGATGCCAACTGGGAAAATGAAGCAGAGATCCAGAAGCATGGATAGACCGTGCGAGAGCTCATGGATAGGAGCCCATGAAATTTTTCAAGTGAGGGAGTATGATGCAGGAGCATCGCCAACGTCAAGAGAGCGTGGGGCAGGCACTTACGCATTTTGGCACATGATAAAATATTTTGAATGTTTTTGAAGTGAATATGCCAAACATAAATGAAACAATTAAGGAAGGGCGTACTTCCATATTGTAAACAGACCTTGAGAGTCCTGCTCTCGTCTGTATTGGGTAAAGGCATTTATGTTAATGAATGTAAGTAGGTAGAATTGAATTCCTAGATTAGACAGTTTTAGGAGTCGGAGGGAAAATTGATATAGACACCCTCACTTGTATTATTGTAACAATTAGCAGCATTATGAGAGGAGAGCATACAGGAGAGTAGAAGCAGAGACTTGTGTAGAGTAAACCCCATGTACAAAAGTTCTGGATTAATAAAAAGATCTTTAGTTCAGACTCGTGGTGCCCAATTTCTTTTTGTGTTGCACATGCTGATTTATATATGTTTGTTTACCCTCTATTATGCATTTTTCTTTGCTACGTGAATGTATGATTTCATATTGAATGTCTGAAATATGAAGAGAGGGAGAGAAGAGAATGAGTTTCAATTGTTTCTCTGTCTGAGCAAGAGTTTTCCTGCAAGGAGTGCAGTGAAATTGTCCACAAGGTGTGCGTTGACAGAAGTCGGAGTTCATCTCTGCAAGCTCAGGAGAGATAACGTTATTCTCATTCTTGCAGAAGTGAAAATAGAGCACAGGAGCCGTGCAAGGAGTGCACAGGCTGAGTGAAGCCTCAGTTTTTGCAAACTAAGCGAAGTTGTTGGAGGACTGCTGCTGCAAAGTGAGTGTGAAAAGTTTGAAATTTCAAATACTCGGAAGTATTGAAGAGTTTCCGCAAAGAGTTCATGCAGGAGTCTTCTTGAAGACTCGAGTCGTAGAGAAAGCTCAAAGAAATTTGTGTCTTAAACGTTGGAAGGAGACGTAGCAGCTTTGGTTTGTTGGCGGACAAGTTTTTGTGAAAATACCGTGTTCATTTCGTCGAAATGGTCAAGGAGGAAATTGACGGTCATAATCCTCCGTGGAGGAGTTGCGAAATCACGAAAGCCGTCAGATCTTGCAGAGGAGCGAGAAGCTTACGGAAGCCGTCAGATCTTACAGAGGAGCGAGAAGGTTACAGAAGCATTCGTCGAGTGTAAAGTTCAGGCGAAATTGGTCGTTGGATCACTCACGGAATCAGATCTCGGGGATTCACGAGTTGAAAGGTAGATACCTTTGCACCAAAATTTGTGAGATCATGAAAGGCAAAGTCGCGAAATCACGAAAGGAATTAGAGCCATCCGATTGGAAGGACACGTGTCACAAGACCACCCGTATCGGGGATTCGGGCATCGAAGATTAGAAGGGGGAGTTTCGTGTGGGACCCGCGTAGGTGACGTGTCGAAAAATTTGATTTTTGGCATATCAGAGGATAAGAAGTTGATACTTTCGTCCCCAAAGTCCCGAATCGGCGAGTAGCGAAGTCGCGAGGTAATCTAAGCTGTCCATCGGAGGAGGACAGGTGTCAGAGATTAGAGGATCTCACGAACTCAGAGGTTCGCCCGGTGAGAGCCCAAAATTTTGGGTGCTCGTAGTTGCGAGAAGCGAAGTCACGAAGTGCTGAGAGCCAGCACGAGGGACACATGGCAGAACTGCACAGTGGACCCAAGAATTTAACCAGCAGACACACGTCACATATTTGGAGGATTCAACACCCTGTTGACCTCTCGCGTCTCGGGGACTGGGGAGATAAAGGAACAAAAGTTCCAGCCTTCCACTCGTGAAGTCGCGAGATCCAAGAATGAGAGGAGGAAAGTCAAATCTCGCCTCTCGAGGGTTCGGGAAAGAAAAGGGGCAAGGCTCGATGTTTGAACTCGCGAAGGCGTGAGAGGCAAAAGGCGCTAATGCTTAGCCTAATTGGTGGTCACGTAAGGAGGGTGTTGATGAAAGGGGAGCCATAACCATTCCGTGGTCTTGGGTATCACGGAATTGGAGGAGGAAGGCTCGGAGTTTCAACTCGCGAACTTGCGAACTCGCGAACCACGAAAAAGAACCTGTGGATTGATTTGAAGGGGGATTCCAACAGAGAATATGAAAGAGCCGATCCAGCTCGAAGGGCATATAGAACGATCCTATCAGCGGATCTCGCTCCCAAGGGGCCGATATGGTTTGCGTCACATTGTTGGGCTTCCTGGATGATTAACTAGAGCTTTATATGGTGTATAGCATGGGCAAGCCTAAGAGAAATTGGATTGGTGAAATAATTGAGAGTCCTTAACCTATTTCCTTTTCCTCAATTGCCTCCTATCCTGCTTGGGGATAGTACCTACAATGGATGCCTACAATTGGGAGGAAAATTAATCACTAGCAGTTAGTTTTCTTAGACCAATTTTTTTCAAAGATATGTGTTCCATCTTTATTATGAACTCTTGTATGATTTTGTTGATTAATATTGTATGTTGTTTATGTATGGAGATGAGAAATAGATTAATGAATGTATGAATTTTCATGCATAGTTGTTGCATGGTTTCATAGAATGTTTCTTTAAATTTGAAATTTCCATAAAGTTTATTTCGTTTGGATATAGGTTACACATTCAAAGTTGGATAGTGATAGCCATGTACAATTCAAATCATTTATGCATATTCACTTGGGTTCATGTTATATGCTAATATGGAGTAGGGTCTTTCACATAGGCCTTCAAACTTTCTAATATTGAATTTTGTTGAAATCCTTTTCACCAACTCTGGGTCCTTTTGTTCATGTTCAAAGTGTTCTTCAAATAAGCATTGTAAGGGCCCCTCTATGTTCAAATTTGAAGTACTTAGTTCCAATAAGGCCAACAACCTTTGTTTGTTATGGGTTGATTTCCTTATTTAATCCACTCAAGTGATACTTTGAAACTAGTTGATAAGTTTTTTCAAGGTAGGTTTGATGGCCTTGTTCTATCTTTCAAAGTGGCCCGATCTCACATATTCAAAAGGGACCCAATGAATAGGGCCATATTTTTGAAAGCATGCAATGGGAAATTTTTGAAAAGTCCCAATATCCTATTTGATTGCATCGAGTAGATATTTTGAAGGCACCCAATAGGAAATTTTTTGAAATGGCCCGATAGTTTGTTTCCTTGCATTGTGCAAATCTTTTTAAAGCACCTAATAAATAATCTTTCAAAATGGTTCCATACAATCTATGATATATATATGGGTTGGTTCTCCATATTTACTTATAAAGAAATAGTTATTAATGCAAAAAAGACCAAGAGGTTAGTTGAAGTAGTTGTCATCAATATTATTGTTGATTTGGTTAGTTACCTACAAGTAGATGCTCAATTTGAAAGCACAATCTACAAAGCCTAAAGATGTCATCCACATAAATCTCACTCTTTCTCATTAGTTTAAGTAAACTATAGATGCTATTCTTAAATTGGAGATCACACTTAAAAAAAAAAAGATAAATTCTAAAAGAATAAAACTTAAACTAAAACAATTAAATTAAATAATTTTCTAATATTAACACAACCTTAGTAAGTAAATAAATAAAAATAAATACTTAACTAAAATGAAATAGTTTATTTGGTTAAAAGAACCCATTTAAAATGAAATAAAAAATACACATAATTACTATATATATATATATATGTGCACTTTTGAATGAAAAAGATGTTAAAAATAATTATGTAAAATAATATAAAAAATAATAATAATAAATATTAATAAATCAACATATTCATATCTTCAAAAAGCTTCTATTTGTATGTTATTAATAAAAAAAAAATGATGTTGAAATGGGGTTTTGAGGGGGTTGAATCTGTTTATACATTTAAAAACACTATTTAAACACTACATAAAATTGTAAGTTTGTTAACAATATTGTTTTAGTGATAATCCCCAAGAAATAAAAACTTAAAAAATTTAGACTATGCCTATAGGATATGTATATTAAAATTAAAATTTAATATTTAGATAGCTAAAAAAAATTATGGTAAATTTTTTTATAAAGATTTAATAAGTTAAATAATAATAACATTAATCAAATAACAAAAATAAATGTTAATAAAAATTCTTTTAAATTAAATCTATTAATAAGAAAGATCAAATATATAAAAGTATAAATTTTATTTTAATTCTTATATTACGAAAACAAGTTTTGAATGTAAAACAATTTGATCATTCCCTTTCTATTTTTATTAGATTTGTTTTAATTAGATTTAAATTTATATAAAAAAGATCATGCTACAAAAATGTATACTACCACATTAAAAATGTATTATAAGTATCTATATTTTATTTCAACTTTTACACATTTCATGTAATAAAAAAATTGTGCATCTCAAAAATACGATCTTCACTTAATAAATTTTAATAAAAATTAATTTATATTAATATAAATATAAATATAAATAATTAATAATTAAAAAAATTATATTAAATTTAAATAAATGACAAATATTATCATTTCATAGAAAGCCAAAACTAATCTTATAAATTTGAAACCATCCATTGCTTAAAAACCCCTATTATTGAAATGATTTGAATAATATTTATGTAAAATCAATCATATTTATTTACAAGCTTTATGGAAACTATTCTCTACCTCATAACTTATACTCTAGTATACTCAATAATAATAATATTGGAAGCTTCTCTTTGACAACCTAATATAAACAGTTCTCTCCAAAGTGTTGTCAATTTGCTTGCTTTAAAATTTATTGTTCATCATTAAAACTATGTTGCAAATAATATAAACTAATTTAATTAATTGGAAACTTTTTCCAAAATAAAATCAAATTTAAAAATTTGTTTGTTACAATTGAGATCATTCTGTCGCAACAACTTAAGGACCAAAATTAATTCAATTAATTGGATATTTCTTCTACAAAATAAAATCAAAATCAAAACAACACATAAAATAAAATGTAGATTATGTCGCAACAACTTAAGGACAAAAATTAATTCAATTAATTGGATATTTTTTCTACAAAATAAAATAAAAATCAAAACATAAAATAAAATGTAGAGCATCATGCACATTGTATAATTCGTTTGGCTTACTTTGAACGTTAATGACAGAGCTTTGTATGCAATGTGTTGTGAGCAATTAGGAATTCAGTGATCTCTACTTCATTGAGGAATTTGGAAGCCCCTGGGGCGTATAGTTTCTGATTTTCTTCACAACTATCTATCGAGCATCCTGGAGCGTTCCCTGTACAACGTGGCAAAACCTCCTCAGCCGATGAGATTGGCCTCCCTGAAATTATCGGTGGCGCCCCTGATGATTCGAATGCCGAACCACACTGCCTAGGAGTTTCTGGTTCTGCTTCACATATCTCTTGTGCACGACCTTTAGGATCAATCCTCTTCACCAACAAATAGTAGAAAATCCTTAGACCACATATGAAAACGAAGGCCATGGAAATGCCAATAAAAGTATAAACCAAAACTCAACGATATTAAGTGGTTTGGACGAAGGGAATGCGGAGGATGCATTTGGCAGTATGGTTTGGAAGAAAGACTTTAACTGGTAGAAATGACGATTTCCCCTGCCACAGTGGCCATTGTAATACAGAGTGTGTGAATATAGCAGGGGGCGAAGCTTTTTTGAAACAAGTCAAGAGGGAAACGAATGAGGTTCAATTTTTTGAATTTGAATTTGAGATGATGCGGGATTCGAAACCAGTCTCCGGTCACACAGCTGCCAACTGAGATACAGTACGTCCATCCACACCCTGCAATATGCTCCAAACGAGGTGGCTACCGGGGAAGGTAGGTGCGCAGTGCAGCAGGACCAATTTGACAACCGGCGAGAACTAGTGTGCCGAAAAACTTGAGCCCATCTACGGGAGGCTGTGAGATGAGGCTATCGACCATGCAATAGGATCTCTTGGATTTAGAGATCTTGAATATTCATACGGGGCAATCGATGAGTGAGATGACCTGAAGGTTGTTTTTGTAGTTGAGACAGTCTATGATGATGTGGGAGTCCCCGTAAAGATGGAGAGAAGTTATATTAAGCCTGGATGGAAGAAGGAGAGAGGCAGAGGCGCCCAGTAATTCTTTTTGGGTGTTGGTGTTTTGACCACAATTTAATTTCCACTTGCAATGAGTATTCGTTGAGATAGGAAGCACTCCTTCTGTGTCACTTTGCATACCATTGGATTTTTAAGCTCCATCAAACCATCCTATGGGGGTCTTCTCCGGGATGGGGAGCTTGTGCTTGATGGATTTCCTTATTTCTCTTGGGTGGATGGAAATCCAGGTATGGTATAGTTCGAGGTTTTTGTAGGCGACAAAGGTGGTTGATGGGGGTATATTTTCGAAGATGAAATTATTTATGTCTCTCCCAATAAACCTGCAGGCCATTGGGGGATATTTAGGGAGAGAGGAGTTTTTGGACAAGTTCTCGAAGCACCCTGGAAATGTAAATCCATCCCAGGTGTAGTTTATATTGAGGGAAACCGTGATAATGGCCCAGACTGCTCTGGCGAAATCACAATGAATGAAGATATGTTGTGCAGAGTCCTCTTCGAGATAACAGATATGACATATGTTGGGGCCAATCCATCCTTTTTTCTGGAGGACATCCCAGGTGTTGATCCTATTGGCGAGAAAAAGCCAGGAAAATAGCTTTATTTTGAGAGGTAAGCTCTAGGACCAGAGGCAGTATCTCCAGCTTCCTGTAGTGTTGGGCCAATGGTGAGTTGCAATTTATGAGTAAATGTTTTGTGCTATCAGGTAGCCCTATCGATCGGCCCCCATCCACATCAGCTGGTCGTCTCATGTATTGAGCTAGATGTTGGTGTTAGCGAGATGTTGGCAGAAGGAGGTCCACTGGAACGCAATATTTATGGGAAGCAGGAGATCCAGGCTATATTTCCAAGTGTTTAGTAGGAAGCCTGATCGGGAAGCTGTCACTGCTTGGAAGAGGAAGCAAAATTTATTTGAATTTAATGTAGAAATCAGATCCGGGGAGAGGGCAGAATTTGATTCCATACCTGTGATGCGATGTTTTCCCAGGACAATGGAGAGTCCCGATCCCAGAAGCCAGCATAATGATTTTTTGATCCAGCTCATGAATTTGTTGATATTCCTCCAAAAAGGTGAGGCCGATCTCCGAGAAGGTGCGGTTCTCAGTCAGGATGCCATGGATGTGTGAGACATATATTTGTCTTTTAGAACAGAATGCTAGATTCCAGTGTGAGTTATAGCTTGCCAAAGGGAGTTGGTTGCCAAGGCTTGGGTAGAGTGTAGGAGGTTTTGGATCCCCCAACCTCTTTTATTTTTTGGTTTTGCAAGTGCTTCCCAGCTGCACAAATGTTGGGAAGCGTGAGTTGAGAATCCAAACTAAAGAAGGAAAAATACAGTTTCCTTAGCTTGTCTAAAACAGAGTTGGAAATGGATGCTAGGGCTATCCACTAGACGGGTTGGCCCTCCAAAAACCATTTGAGGAGGGTGTATTGGCCTCCTAAAGTGAGCCAACGGTTGCACTAGTGGCCAATTCTTTTCTCGATTTTAGCAATAAGCCATTTCCGGTCATAGGGTTTGAGAGAGTCAGCTTTGATGTGGTAACCGAGATACTTTAAGCCTTCGGAGAGGTGCGCAAAGTTGTGGGGAAGAAGTTCTTTGAGCTGAGCAAGTGCATGGTCCTAAAGGTTAGCATGGTGGAAAGTAGATTTGTTCCAATTGATCAAAAGTCTAGAGGCATTGCAAAAAGTCTTCAGTAGATCAGTGATATCCATCCATTCTTGTATGGAACCATTTGTCATGATGATCACATCATCATCGAACAATAGGTGTAATATTTTAATGACTCTAGAGACTTTAACCCGAGTGATCTTCACTTCAATTGGATTTTTTTAAGAAGCAGAGAAAGGCCTTCCATGGCCAAAATAAAAAGAAGGGGAGAGAGTGGGAAACCGTGCCTCAAACCTATGCCACTACGGAAAAAAGGAGAGGGTTCGCCATTCACTAAAACTGAGAAGTTTGTATTCACTCCACACGTGATCCATTTGATGGAGTCAAGACTAAAGCTTGATTTGGTGATAATTAGTCTGAGAAAATCCCAATCTAAACAATCAAAATTATTTTTCAGGTCTAGCTTAAGAATAAGGGCCTTTAATTTTTTGTCTTGATGTTGTGTAGAAACTCTTGAGTTGTGCCTATGGCATCTAAGATCTGTCTTCTTTTTAAGAAGCCGATTTGTTCGCCAGAGAAAGATCTTGAGAAGATGGGCATAATCCGGTTGACAATGAGTTTTGTTATCAATTTGTAGCAAAGGTTGCATAAAGAAATCAGCATGTAGTCCCCAAAAGTGGAGGGGTTGTTTGCTTTAGGGATGAAAGTTAAGAACATCGAGTTGAGAGCACCTGTAATTTTTCCACGGATTCTAGAGTCTTCAACTAGCTCAAGGAGGTCGGATCCAACCAAATCAAAAAACTATATGAAGAATTCGACAGTCCAATCGTCTGGGCCTAGATTTTTGTCTTTGTTGAAAGATAAAATTGGCCACATGCATCTCCTGAAGTGTGCATGGTCTGTTCAGTGAGTGTGAGGCATCTATTGTAACAAAACAAGGAAAGACATTTGCAACTGAAATAGATTCCTGAAGATGGGTATGCATGGGAGATGCATAATTTTTTTTATAATGTGAAGTGGTCGTCGTCTTGAGTATTGGTTGTCTTTTGTGGATGGCCCCTGAGTCATCTTGGATATCCTAGATGTTCTTCTTGTTCTGTCTGGAGCTAGCATACTGGTGAAGAAAGTTTGTATTGAGGTCTCCTCCTTTGTTCCAAGTCACTTTGCTATGTTGTCTCCATCGAGCCTCTTCCGCTAGGAGAAGTCTATTTCTTTCTGATTCTAATTGTTGCAATAGGAGAGTATTGTCATGAGGTCTCCTGATTGGTGAAACCTCCAGGAGAAGGTTATGAATATTGAGTTCTATATCCATCAGCCTTGCTTGACTTTATAATCTGTGATTGAGGGCCCACCATTTGATGCAACTTTTTAGAATTTTTAGTTTGTGGACCAGGTGGAATTGGGGATCTAGATCACAATTATAGTGGGGGCATGTCCAGACTTCCTTAAGAACTTCAATGAATGAAACCTCTTGTAAGCAACAAAAAATTAAGTTGGACGGGCATGTAGACGGAGAGAGCGTTGTCTCAAATTGGAGAAAGACTGGTGCGTGGTCTCAAAGGTATGGGTATTCCACCTAGGAGCGGATCCAATTATCTTGAATAGCCAAAGATTTAGAGACAAGTGCATTTTCAAGTTTTTTATTAATAGCAGCAGTGCCTACACGACCATTCACCAAGTCAAGATAGTGACATTCGGTGCAATGTCTACCAGGGCATGTGCTTGGAAGAGGTTTTTGAAGTAGGAAGCCATAGGTTCAAGCTGAAGATCCCCAGAATTCGCTCGCATTGGTGGTGAGATTCATGTCTATAGCAATGATGAGGTTGGAAAGGTCGAGGATCCCTCGATTAGGCACCTTATCCCAAAAAATCGGTGATCGGTATAAGGTCCATAGATATTGAGAAGTTAGATGGGAGTGTTGTTCCAGAGACATGTACCAGTGAGGAGGATACCACCACTGCAAAGATGTGGTATGAGGTCAAAAAGGGACGGATCCCAAGAGACAACGAGACCATCAAAGGTGCTAATGGAATCTTCAAAGCTTGTCATCCAAGTCGGGTGGAACTGATTCAAGAAGGATCTGGCTTTTTGTTCATTCACCATGGTTTCTTGTAGGAAGATGATGTTTGGCAAAGTTTTAGAAAGAATTATTTTGAACGAGGCCGTTTTCAAGAACCCCCCAATCCCTCTTATGTTGATTGTGAGAATGATCATGGTTTAGCTATGGAAAGGGCCTTTACGCCTCTAAGTGCCCCATTTTCTGAGAGTGAAGAAGAACCATCCTTTTTGCATGCACTTCAGTTTTTGATCGGTGATTGCACTAGGCCTTGTCCCTTTGACCAGGTAAATTCATTACCAAAACCAGGATTTAGGGCCATAGGGTAGTCCCGAGCCTCTCTCAATTCCAGAGGAATGAAGGTGTTGTTTCCACTGTAGATAGGGAGGGGGGGTGGGGGAAAGAGATTCCCTGTAGGATGGAAGGAGTGTCTGGAGAACACTTCTTGAGGATTTTGTTTCGATATCCGAGTCATAGAGTGGGAGATTGTAGGTTTCTTCCAAGGTAGAGGGTATATGTGGAGTTGGGTTCCAAGCTGCAGTAGTTAATGAGGGGGGTGGGGAGGAAAGGAGGGAGGGTTGGGCAAAGTCGAGAGAGTTTGCGTTGTTTGGGGATAGATGAGGCTCGGTAATGGGGGATGCTTGGAGGAGCTCGGTGGAGGGGAGAGGTAGTTTTTGTTGTTGTTCTTGATGGATGTGGGGGGATGGTGTGGAGTAGAAGGTATGTGGAGGGAAGATAGGTTCTGGAGGCGGGGAAGAGGTGTTACAGAGGGGAGGAGAGGTGATTTGGGGGAGAGAGGGTTGGGATTCCAATAGGTCCTTTTCCCATCTAGTCAGAGTAGAGAAGAGAGTGGGGCAGATAAGTTTAAGTTTACCTGTAATGGAGTTCAAAAGTTCTGGATATTCTTCTTTTGAAGGAAAAGGATAGTTGGTATGAGTGTTTAGTTCCTAAGAGTCTGAGCGGGTGGATAGTTCCAACATAGTGTCTTCTGATGGTTCTTCTTCCATGTGGCCTATGCAGTGTTTCCTAAGGTGTCCAGTTCATCTACAGAGTGTACATCTGAAGGGAACGCCGAGGTAGTTGAATTTTTGGTGAGTGTGGTGTCCTCTCCATTCAATGTCAATGGATTCCAGCATCCCCTCATGGATGTCAAGTTCCACTAGAACCTTTGCTACCTTTTTGACCGAAGTTGTGATGGCTTCTTTGTATACGCTAATAAACTGGCCCAAAGAGTTTCCAATGGCTTCTAAAGCTTTAGCATTCCAGAGGTGTAGAGGCAAGCCAGGGAACAATACCCAAAGGTGTCGAAATCAGAAGTATTCTTGTGTGGGATCAAAACTAACTCTCCAACGTTTTACCATGAGACTAGTTTTTTCTATCACCCATAGTCGCTCGAGGATGTGAGAGGCTTCCTCTGCAGAGTGGAAATGGAAGTTGTACAAGCCTCTCAGGAGATAGGAGATCTTCGGGGTATATCCTAGGAGAGGGGTCCAAGTTGTTCTCAGTCAGTTTGCAATATCATATTTGCATAGATGCCTCTAAGATATGCAGCCTACAAGCGTGTTGAGGGCCAAAGAAACCGAGTCTTCCAAAAAAATGTCTTCCTCGAGTACTATTTTATTCTTCAGCTTCTTGGAGCACCACGACCTGGGAGTCAGGTGTCTATCACCGGATATATGGGTTTGGCTTCTGGTCGAGGTCTTGATAAAACTCCACCGTGTTCAGTGGTTGGACGAGCGGGGTGAGAGGAGGTGGTAGGATGTGGGGCAACGAGTATAATGTGAGGGGAAATCATTTTGAGATGTGGTCGAGAGGGTGGGATAGGGACAGAGATGGGTGTGTCCACTGTTAGTGAGGTCTGGGGATTGGGAGAGGAAGAAAGTGGGGCAAGGGTAGAGGGTGTCCGAGTGAGCAGACTGGGAGGAGTTGGGAGGAGTGCAGAATGCATGGGCTGATGTATATGGTGTGAGGAGAGTTCATCGGTGGTATTAAATAGTCTCGTGCACCTCCACAGAGCCTCGTCTATTTTTCTCATAAGTGCATTGACTTCGGCTTCCATTGTGTGGAAAACGAGGAGGAAGTTAGAGAAGACAAAAAAATGACTAGTCAATAGCAGGTGAAAGATGGTTGGTAAGGGGGCAGTGAAAGGACAGTTGTGCAGAAGCGACATAGGGTTGATGTGGGAGAGGAAATTTCTAAGGTGGAGGTAGGTCTCGGCCCAGCGAGGGAAAGTGGGTGGATAGGTTCGCCATTTTTGCAGGTTCAGAGTTCATAATGTACTATAATCAAGGAAATACATGATCAACATATGCAAAGATTTATCTATTTACTAATTATCTATTTTTATTTTCAATGCAAAATCAACTTGATTCAAGGAAACAAAATGTTGTGGAATGGATTTTCTATTGCCATTACGCTCCATAGCTTAATGTTTTATGTGGTTGGTAGGTTTAAGAGGTTGAATACTTACCATGGTTGTTGTGACCCAAGGATGACACCCTTTCCATCTTTGCACAACAAGGGTGGGTACCACTACTTTGCATCTATTATTGCTTAAAATTGAAGAAACAAAAGAGATGAATAGAGTTTTGTTGAGTGTTATTTTGAAGATCCACACTACCCATTAGTGGGTTTTTATTGTTATATTAATTCTTGTTTTCTTAGATATTACCATTGTTTAAAAAAAACCCTTAAACAAACCCTATGAAAAAAAAAAATCTTATGAAAGAGAAATAAAATATGAGATAATTATATCACAAATTTATAAGCACAAAATTTGTTTTCAATTTTTTTTTTACATGGATTCCTACATGTTTTTAGTTGTCTACAAGCATATCCACACTATTTTACCAAAATTTGACTATAAATATTTCACAATCAGTTTGATAACAAAATTGTGCTATGAGATAGTAATTTTCACTTAATTATTATCTAAGTAAAATTAGCATTAGAAAATGGCACGACATGAAAAAAAATACATTAAAAAGCTAACCAATCAACATCGTTGGAATCGGTGTTGAACTTTGATGTATATTAATGTTGCTTGAACATCGAACTAGATTGTTGGACTATTGCAATATAGATACCATTGCAATATAAAGTACATGCTTAGCATTGAAGAAAACTAGAGAAAATAATATAGATACCATTGCAATACAAAGTACATGCTTAGCATTGAAGAAAACTATAGAAAACAAGGACAATTGCGTAACAAGAAGTCCCTTCCCAGAAGGTAGTTTCTGTATAGGTTTTTGAACTGTTTTTTCGCACGTGATTCGATGTTCATAAAAACAGTTTGTTCCATAAAAACATTGATTTCATTGTCTTATCCTCGTAGTTTAAGCTGTCAATGAACTAATTTTTCTAGAAATTTGGGAAAAAGTAATGGGACTCCCGCGATTAGCCAAGTATTATTTTAATATGAGTAGAGTTATAAGTACTTACATTAAGTTATTAATGCTTAAACAATAATGAATTAATGGAAGTTGAAGGGAACAATTAGACCGGAATTCATATGTGCGTGAGCTATTAGAAAGGTTATATAATTTGTTGGAAACTAAATAGCCAATACTTGAGCATTGAGTTATGGTAGTATCAGCTCTAAATATATCAATCTAATGCAGTGATATTTTAATCAACAAACCATTATAAATAACGATAAGAATAAAAGTACTTATTGTTTAAAATGTGGGAATACATATAACCAGTAAACTTAAAAGCATCATCATTCAAATTTAGAATGCTTAAAATATTGTAAGATATTTATAACATCATTCGAGTTTTCTAATCCAAAATATGCCACTTTTAATAAATTGTTTTGTGCCAGAGGTGCAACAATGAAAATATTGCTTACAAAATTAACTAAGAAAGTTCATCATTCATAAAGAAAGATCCAAAACACAACATCAATATGGATAAATATTATTTTTAGGCAAATCTACATAAAAGTCGTTGTAAAATAAAAATAAAAAATGAAATATAACTTAGAAAATGATTTAACTAAGTTCATCATCCATAAATAAAAAACCAAAATACAAAAGAATCATTTGTAACATTATTATAACTAGGAAAATCTAAATAAAATTCATGATAAAATCACAAAAAATTATGATGCAAATAGTGACAAAATTAAAATAAAAATTTAATGATGGATGCAAGTTCATCTTTGTTTATGGCAAGCATGAAAACATCTACACATCTGGATGACTACTAGGTGTAGGAAAATCCAGCTTTGATTGTGGAAAGCATGAAAACTGATTAAACTACATGCCATCTGGATGACTATTATGTGTAGGCAAATTGAAAGAAAGGTTATGATAAAATCACCAAAAATGATGACGTAAACAGAGAGAAAATCAGAATAAATGTTTTAATGATGTCTCTCAATAAAATTAGTGTTATATTGTGCTACTAAAGAATTATTGAAAAGCACGAAACACATATATACTAAATAAATGCCTCTCATTCCGGTTAAAGTGAGCGCCATGGAAGAAAGAAACGACAACCAACCAAGCATCACTATGCACATCAACCATGGAAATCCAATCTTTCCTCTTCATGTCATTTCTTGAAAAATTGACACCTAAAGCTCGTTATGGAAAATGTTCTACATGTTTTTAAAGCATGATAAGAGTGGAATAGATTTAATTATTAAACATATGATTTTAGAAGACAAATGAATTTATATATTGAACATATTATTTTTAGAAGTATCCTTTACATCAACTTCTTCTTTATATGATGAATTATTTCTTCTTTATATGATGAGTTATGAAAATAATAACTGCACTTTCAAATAAGAAATAGAATTGTACTTTTGTTTTCAGGTATCAATTGGTATTAAAGGCATAACAATACAACATATTGTTAATATTTTTTTGAAATGTTCTCAATTTACATACCACTGATATTATATTTTGTCTCTTCAAAATTGATTTTTGAAGTTAAATGTTTTAAGAATTAGTTGATGTTAAAATTTCACGTGGCTACATTTTGCATTGGAGAAGAGAATCTACAGGATTATACTATAGTCATAATGTGGTAACATATAACGTGTAATCTTTGTTTGGACGTGTGGAGTATGATAAGAAAACATGGTAGGGTACCCTTTACTTGGTTCCCACCAGCCAACATTCACCATGGGAAGCCTGTTCAGGTGTTACAAGAGTTGAAAAATTGGTCATCGAGAGCAGTGGTTATGTTGGGTTACTTCTAGCCATGTCGCACTTCATAAATTTCTGCACTACTATCCTATACTCAGGGTTTACCATTGAGAAAGTTTAAGACGAGTGTGGAAAGAGGGGTGAGTGCTTTCTCTGAGCTCGTAGCCTGGGTAGGCTCGTTATATTCTTTTAGTGCCCATCCATATAGCTCATCTTCTTACGTGGTTATCTCACCCCCTTGAGTCCATCATCCTCGAGTACAAGTACTTCTAGTAGCCAACCATCAAGAGGCATCAGGAAAGGGGACTTAGATTAGTTTTTGGGTTCTTAATAGTGTCTACGCCTTGGATTCCATAAGAAAGGTTACGATGACCTTTAGCTGGTCAACCAATAGTTGCAAATCGAAATGGTCAAGGTGTGCACTTACAAAGATCTTTAGGTACACCAGGAAAAGCAAGGCTAAAAGAGGGTACAATTTTGAAGAACGGTTAAAAAGGGTACATCCATAGGAGATATGGATGGTGAGTGTTTTATTTACATCAATACCACAATGATTTATGAAGATAGTTTCTTTTATTTCCTTGAGAGGGGGATGCGAAGGATGGAGCGTCATGATCTGTGGTCAAGTTAATATGTGCCATTGGATATAGAATAAGAAAGAAGAAGAAAGATCCAAGATGTTTTCCAGATATTGGGAATGTGATTTCGAATTGAAATGAGGTGTTGCGAATTGAAATGAGGTTTGTATGTCATCTCCCTAGGTATCATCAGAATTTCATTTTTATGATTGTTGAATTTATATATTTCTAATTAGTACTGAAAATTATTACATGAAGTTATTTCTAATTAGTACTAAAAATTATTACATGAAGTTATTTATAATTAGTACTGAAAATTATTACATCAAGTACTAACACAATTCATAATAAAAATAAATAGAATTTCTGGCCACTCAAGCAACATCTTGTGAGAATATTTTAGTGTACATGCATGCAAGAGGGAAGGTAAATAAAAGTAAACTCAAGTAAGAGTAAGTAGGTTGATTTTTTTTTTGTCACGGACAGAAATTACTGTAAAATTGAAGGAAACTCACCACCCATTTTGCAAAAGTGAAGCACACAATCTAATGGCGTCAGCTTGGTGATAGTGTATATAGAAGGTCAGATTGTTAGGGAAACCAGATCTTGTTTCCAATGCAATTGATCGAGGCAACTCATGCTAATACAATTGATCGGGGCACCTTCAAACAAGATCAACTTATATCATCACAGAGCACATGTGATCCAAAAATGAAGAAGACTTGTATTCTTGAAAATATTTGCGAGTTAAATTTATGTGTTAAAATGCAAATGGATCAAGTTTGCAACACAACTTTAATAGGATTTAATCATTCAAGATGCATATAAACAACAACATAATCAATGAAAAGAAAACACATAACACAACAAATGATAAAGGATTTCACCCCTCTCTTGGGCTACATCTCCTGGTCCAGCTTCCAATGGATCATTTGTATTATTTTCTCAAAGTGCTCAAAAATGTGTTTTACAATGCTCGAAATGCCAAATAGACTACTCCAATGTCTTCAGAACGTCCAAAAACCCCTAGCTAGGCTTTTTCAGCACCTCGTTTGGCCAAAAATTGATGTAGATAGGCTTCCTGGAAGTCCCCCTCTTCAAGCTTGTTGTCTCTGCATCTACAAAATGCACCTCTCTTGGCTCAACCTAGCACACACGCATTTTAAAGTGTAAAAACTTGGCACCAGGCACAACCGCACAATCGGTCCAAACTGTCAAACGGTTATGCACCGGCCTTAACTACCAAGGCCCGTGGGCACATGGTCACCACAAGACCGCACGCTATTACACAACAGGGCTTCAGTTTAAAATCGTTGATATAACTGTAAGGTTTAAACCCGCGCGCATACACGTTGGTCACATATCATATCAAACCGTGCACATTCAAATGGTTATAACATATGTTACAGTGGGTCTAACCACCATAGCATCAGTCGTATGCAATACAATATATAACCATGGGTCGGGGCTTAGCCCCGACCCGGTTCACGCCCCAACACACATTTATACAATGTTAAATATATTACAACGCATTTATATATCAAGTAACATGTGCAAGAACACCGGTTGGGAGGCCTTTCACAAAGCTTTACCCTTCCCCGGAGGTCACAGGGTTGACTCTTGCCAAGTGCAAAGGTTTTAACCAACAAACAGGTGACAGGTGGCGGCCATTGATTGGGCCAAGTGTCGCCATCCCATTCGCTGCCAACAAACCATGTCACATGATAACTATCCAATAAATACCTGATACATGTCATACTGCCTTCCACATGTCATACGACCTACCATGTCATTGTCCATACGGACTGTATAGTCAACATCCCTTTTTTTGCCTGTTTGCCATTTTGAACAGAACGTGATATCTCTTGCTCCCGACGTCCGTTTGAACCCAAACGAGTTCTGTTGGGTTCGTAACAATGAGGCCTACACTGTCGTTCGATTTGAAGTGATTCTAAGCACTTTGAATTTTTGAGCAAAATTTGATCCCCTGATCACACCTCCCCATTGGAAAGATTTTAGACCTCCAAAAGACTATTTTTAGTCTATTTGAAGATGAGAGTATAGTTCCCTCACTCTTTCAACCTTAATCCACTTGGATTTTCTTGGATTTGTACCTTTAAGACCAACTCGAAGATACTCCACATTTCCTTGTTTTGAAGTTCGCATTCTCCTGTCAAGGATGGTGTCTTCATGCAGCTCTGTAAGATATTCTGGGGAAAAATCATCTATAGAAGGAATCTGAATATGCTCTCCTTGATCATCAATCAATGGAGGCTCATACAATTTCAAATTCTCAATATTAATAACTTCATACATTTGCATATAAGGAGGCAAATCTAAATGAAAAGCATTGTTACCAATCTTGTCGATAATCTTGAAAGTACCATATTGAATTGGTTTCAATTTTTTACCTTCTCTTTTAAGCCTCTCCTTACTGATGTAAAGCTAAACTTCATCTCCAACTTGGAAATTGTGATCAACATGATGCTTGTCATGTCTCATCTTGTACTTGGCTTGACTATTTTCCAACTGCTCTTGCATCATTTGATGTATCGACTGAATTTGTTCAATGAACTTTTCTACCCTATCAATGTCATATTGACCATCAATAGCAATATCCTTCCCATATATAAAATCTAAAGGAGATTTGGGCAAATAGTCCAAAACATGCTTCAAATGGCGACGTTTGAGTTGAAGAGTGCTTAACTCGAATGTAAGCATGTTGAATGTAGTGTAAATGCTCATCCCAAAGTTTAGGATGCTTACTGCAATAAGCATGAAGAAGATACACCACTGTTCGATTTACCACTTTTGTCTGAACACCTGTTTGCGAATGAAAAGCTATGCTCTTTTTAATTTTGGTGTCCATGAGTGCCCATAAACTCGACCAAAAACTTCCAACAAATCGAGAATCTCGATAAAAAATAATGGATTTAGGCAATCCAAAATGAACCCAAACATTTTGAAAGAATATTTGTGCCATTTGTTCAGTTGTAACTTGCTTCGTACAAGGCATCAAAATACACATTTTGCTAAATTGATCAACCACAACATAAAGATAATCATGATTTCGTCTAGACATAGTTAAACCTCCTACAAAGTGCATGGAAATGCTTTCCCAAGGACGAGAAGGAACCGGAAGTAGAGTATACAATCCCAAATTTCAATTGCTAGGTTTACTTGTGGCACATAATGAACATCCTGGAACATATCTTGAAACTCTTTCATTCATTTTAGGCTAGTAGCAGTATCTTTGCAAATTAGCCACTATCTTGCCTACACCAAAATGACCAACAATAAGAGAAGAATGCGCTTCTCTTATAATGTTGATTCTTTCCCCCTCTGGAAAACATAACTTGCAAATATGATACAAAAGATTATCATGCACATGGTAATCCAATTCCTCAACATGGTTAGAATGACACAAAGTTTCATATACTTCTTTAAAATTAGTATCCAGAGCATATTGCTCAACATAACTTTCATGCATGATAGGACTATGCTTAAGAATAACCGAAGCACTAATAATAGGCCTTGAAAGCATATCAACAACTTTGTTATAAATGCCCTTCTTATACTTGATGACCAAGTGGAACTGTTGAAGAAAACCCATCCATATGAAGTGCCTGGCTTGTTGACGCTTTGTTTGTGATTGTAATTATTGCAGTGGTTGATGATCGGTGTGAACAATGGTTTCTTTCCCCAGCAAATAGTGTTTTCATTTTTTCACACTTTGTACCAATGCATACAATTCCTTATCATAAGTAGGATAGTTAATCACAGAACCATTAAAAGTCTCAGAATGAAAACAAATGGGCTTACCATGCTGTAGCA
>JZKD02S1674361.1:71884-95269 GCA_000966675.3 Picea glauca | reverse complement strand
GGAGAGATAAAGTGAGTGAGTGTGAGAGAGAGAGGGTGAGAAATTGGGAGAGAGAAAGAGAGAGTGAGGGTGATACAGGGGTAAATGTAGGAGGGAGGGAGGGATAGAAAGATGGAGAGAAGGGGAGAGATAGTGAGAGGTCAAAGTGAGATGGAGAGAGAGTGGGATAGGGTGGAGAGAGAGGGATGGATGGAGAGAGAGGTAAAGAGAGAGAGTGGGGGAGAGTAAGGGATAGAGACAGACGGAAACAAGGAGAAAGGGAAAGAGGTGAAAAGAGGAACCATAGATGAAGCTGCGAGTTATATATATAGAGTGGGAAGAGAAAGAGATTTAGTTAGTGAGTGTGAGAGAGAGAGATGGAGATAAAGAGGTAGAGAGAAAGAGAGAGATAGAGAGAGATATGGGATGATGCAAGTAGTTAAAGAGAGACAAGGAGAGAGAGGTAAAAATTAAGGGGGGCGGATGGGAAGGTAGAGAGAGGGAAGGGGAGAGGAGGGAGAGGGAGAGTGTGTGTGAGAGAGAAAAATTGAGGGAAGGAAGGAAAAATGGATGGATAGAGAGTCTGACATTGGGTGGTGAGGTATGGAATGTTAAGGTTTAATCTATTATTAGAGTTCTTTGCATTTCACTAGATAACAATAGCAGAATATAGGATAACTGATAAATACACAATCAAAAGAGACACATCATTTATCCTGGGAAACCCTCATGGGGGAGAAAACCCAACAAAACTTCCTTATTATAGATATCCAATACAATGCCAAGAGATAACTCAAATAAATACAAAAATTCCTCTCCCAAGAATGTGCCCCCCTCTCTCTCTCTAATGCAGGAGCATCGCCAACAACAAGCGAGCCTGGGGCACACACCAACACATTTTGAGCACATGATGAATTGTTTAAGATATTTTGAAGTTGGATGCGCCAAACATAAATGAAACAATTAAGAAAGAGCGTACTGATAGATTGTGATCAGACCTTCAGTGTCCTGCTCTCATCTGAAGGACTAAGAAGGCATTTATGTTAGTTAATGTATGTAGGTAGGTAGATTTGAATTCTCAAATTAGACAGTTTTAGGAGCCCTAGGGAAATGAGATATAGACACCCTCATTGTATATTTGTAAGATTATTATGAGAAGAGAGAATAGGAGAGCATAAGAAAAAACTATGTAGAAGAACCCATGTACAGAAGTTTTGAGATTAATATATGAAGTTTGATTCCGAATCATGGTGTTCAAATACTTTCTATGTATTCATGATTGAATGTTATTCTCATGATTGTTTACTCTGTGTTATGCATTTGCTTTGATTCATGAATGTTTGATTCATATTAAATGTATGAATTTTGAAAAGAGGGAGAGTAAGGAAATGAGTTTCAATTGTTTCTCTATCTGAGCAAGTGTTTTCCTGCAAGGAGTACAGTGGAATTGTCCGCAAGGTGTGCGTTGAAAGAAGTCAGAGTTCGTCTCTACAAGCTTAGGAGAGATAACATTGTTCTCATTCTCATAGAAGTGAAAGATAAGCACAGGAGCCATGCAAGGTGTGCGCATGCCGAGAAGAGTCTAAGAGTTCACAACCAGAGGGGGTTGTTGAAAAGACTGTTGTCACAGAGAGTGCACAAAGTTGAAGGATTCAATACTTGGAAGTATTGAAAATTTGTTGCAAGGAGTGCATGCAGGAGTCTTCTTGAAGACTCAAGTTGTGAAAAAATCTCAAGAGGGATAGTGCCTTGAAGTATTGGAAGAAGGCACAGTGATATCATTTCATGGGTGGACATGTTTTACGAAAGAACACTTTGTTCATTTCACAGGAATTGTCAAGGAAGCTTTGGATGATTGGAATTCTCCGAGGGGAATTCGTGAAGTTCTGAGAACCGTTAGATCTTGCAGAGGAGCACAGAGGTTTACAGTGGGTGTGTTGTTTTTGGTTTAAGCTCAGGGGAGAATAGAGTTGTAGGATTTAGGCGAACAGGGCCATCAGATCACTCACATATTTCGCATCTCGGGGTTTTAGGAGGTGAAGGGTCGAAACCTTTGTAGCAAGACTCATGAAATCGCGAAAGGCAAAGTCCTAAAATAGCGAAGGAATCTGAGTCATTTTCTAGAAGGAGGACATGTGTCGCAAGATCACCTATATCGGGGACTCGGACATTGGAGGTCCAAAAGAGAAGTCATTCAACTTCGCGAGTGGCGAAGATGCGAAGTGGATTAGGACCGTCCGTCTAAGAGTGGACAGGTGGCATGCTCGCCAACACAGAGGTGAAACCTTTGTTGACCATTTTGGGGTTTCATTAGTCGGAGATCCAAGAGCATAACATCCAGATTTGTGAAGTCGCTAAGTCTGAAATTCAAAAAGGTGGGTAGTTCCTTGTGGGACCCACGTAGACGATGTGTCGAAAATTCACCATTTCGGCATATTGGTGGATAAGAAGTCGAGAATTATGTCCCAAAAGTCCCGAATTCGTGAAACCGTGAGAGAATCGTAGTCGTCCATTAGGAGGAGGACAAGTGGTAGAGATCAAGGGATCTCGTGAACTCGGAGGTTCACAGGGTGAGAGCCCAAGAGCTTGGTGCTCTGAGTAGCGAAGTCACAAAATCATGAATTTCCAAAGTTGGGTATAAGAGACATGTGGAAGAACCACATAGTGGGCCTAGGAAATAGACAGGCAGACAATTGTCATATATTGGGACTTGGGAGATAAGGGAATGAAATCACAAGCCTTCGACTCGGGAAGTCGCGAGTAGCGAGAATGAGAGGAGAAATGTCAAATATCACCTCTCGGGGGTTCGGGAAGGAAAGGTTCCAAGGTTGGACCTTTGAACTTGCAAAGGCGTGAGAGGTGAGAAGTGCTAGCTCTTAGCCTAGATGGAGGTCGCACAAGGAGTGTGCTAATGAAATAAAGGGCTATACCCATTTCATGATCTCGAGTATCACAAGATCGGAGAGGAAGAGTCAGAGGTCAAGACTCACGAACTCACAAGATTGTGAGTCGTGAAAAGGACTTATGGATCAATTTGAAAGGAGATTCTAACAGGGAATCTGAAAGAGCCAATCCGACTCGAAAGGGTTATAGAATGATCCTGTGAGTGGATATTGGCCCAAGGGCTGATAGTTCTGCATCAAGTTTTTGGTATGAAAGAACAAAAATATTTCTTTTCTTTCTGTAGAAGGGAAAATGAAGATTCACCATGCCACTGAGAAGAAGAGATAGACAAACACCCGATCCGTGAAAGGAGAGGGAAATTCCAAGAAGAAGGGGTAGGCAGATGCCTGATCCAGCCATGGAGAGAGAGATGCGTGACCTACGTGCCAGAATTGAGGACATGGAGACAACATAGAGGCGCACAGCCAGTTCTAGGCATCTTAGTGATTCTGAAAGTGAAAATGAGGTCAAACATGAAGGAGAAGAAGTCACAACAGAAGATGCAACAAATGAACGCCTGATTAGGGTTGTTGCAAGGATGGGTGCTAAGGAAAAAATGGATATTCCAGTATACGAGGGAAACCTGGACGTCAAATAGATTCTAGATTGGATTAGAGCTCTGGACACATATTTTGACTATGAAGATGTCGAGGAAGACAAAAAGGTCAAACATGTTGTCACAAGACTTAAAGGACATGCAACATTATGGTGGGATGAGCTACAAGCTGACAGATGCTACAAAGGCAAGCAAAAGATAGAGAGTTGGGATAGGATGATCGCGAAGATGAAGGCAAAATTCATTCGCAGGGATTACCAAATTACTTAGTTTTGGAGAATGAAGAATTTGAGACAGAAGTTGATGACAGTGAAGGAGTACATTGAAGAATTCTACAGGCTGAACATCAGGGCAGGTCATTGCGAAAGTGATGATGAAAAGGTTGCTAGGTATATGAATGGTCTGAGATACGACATTCAGGACGAGATGAGCACGATGACCATCCGAATTGTGGAATATGCTTATCATATGTCTCTAAAAGATAAAGAGAAGCTGAGCCGAAAAAAAGGTCAAAGAGATCAAGGCAAAAGTCAAGACAGAGGAAAATCAGTTGCCTAGGATAGAAATCAGAAACCCAATGAAGACTGGAAGAAACCTCAGACTCAAATTGAGAGAGGTGGAAGCTCACAGAGAGGGAAACATACTGAACAGAGAGGTCAGTATGCTGATGGAAAGATTTTTCCTCGTACCAGAGATAGAGGAAGAGAAAGAGGTGGAGTAGTTAAATGCTTCACATGTTGAAAGAATGGACACAAATCTTATGAATGTCTAGACAAAATGAAAGAAGGTGTTAAAAATCGCATCGTCAAAGCACAGAGGTGGAATTTTGAGGCAAAAGATGATGAAGGCGGAAGATCGTTGATGATGCGAAAGGTTCTCTTAACGCCAAGGAAGGAGGTGGAGAATCCTATGCAAAGGAACAATCTTTTTTGGACCGTTTGCAAGACCAAAGATAGGGTATGCAAGGTCATTGTGGACAATGGTAGCATAGATAATCTCCTTTCTAAATAGATTGTAGAAAACCTAGAGTTGGAGACTATTGAATATCCAAGCCCATACAGAGTTTCATGGCTACAAAAAGGACATCAGGTAAATGTCACTAAACAATGTTTAGTTGAATTTGAAATAGGAGGGTATAACGATGAAATACTCTGTGATGTTATTCCCATTAATGTTTGTCATCTATTACTGGGTAGACCATGGAAATATGACAGAAATGTGATTCATGATGGGAGGAAGAACACATACACCCTAGAGAATAACGGGAGAACTCACATGTTGTTTCTGATCAAGGACAAAGAGGTGAAACCTGAAGTAAGTAACATTGTACTTCTCATGAGTGGGAAGGAACTTCTTACAGAGGTTAAGAAGAAGGAGGAACTGCAATTCATTGTGGTCAGGAAGCCAAAAATTGTTTTAACCAGTACAAGGGTAGATGATTTACCGGAAGCGGTTTAGAAACTGTTGGAAGAGTTTGCTGACATAGTAGTGGACGAACCACCTCGTTCGTTGCCACCAATTAGAAGTGCGAGTAATCATATCAATATCATACCTGGAGCTAGTTTACCAAACAAGGCAGCGTACAGATTGATGCTGCAGGAGAATGAAGAAGTCAAAAGACAAGTCCAGGATTTAATGGACAAAGGGTTGGTTAGAGAAAGCTTGAGTCCATGTATTATTCCAACAGTGCTCAGTCCGAAAGAAGATGGAGGCTGGTGGATGTGTAATGACTCAAGGGAGATCAGCAAGATAACCATTAGGTACATATTTCCATTTCCAAGGATGGATGATTTGATGGATTGCTTGAGTGGAGCCAATTTTTTTCAAAAGTTGATTTGAAAAGTGGATATCACCAAATTTGTATGACAGAAGGTGATGAATGGAAGAAAACATTCAAGACTAGTGAAGGGTTTCATGAATTTCTTGTTATGTCATTTGGCTTAATAAACACGCCAAGTACCTTCATGAGGTTGATGAACGAAGTCCTAAAGGAGTTCATCGGAAAATTTGTCATTGTGTATCTTGATGACATACTGATTTTCAGTAAAACAGAGGAAGAGCATCTGAAACATTTAGCTACAGTGAGGAAGAGGCTACATCAAGAGAAGATGATGATAAATATGAAGAAATCATCATTCATGAAGACAGAGCTCATTTATTTGGGGTTTGTTATTTCTGCAGATAAATTGAGGATGGATCCAAATAAGGTGGTGGTAATTAAGAATTGGCCATCACCGAAGAATATCTTTGAGGTGAGAAGTTTTCATGGACTGGCTATTTTCTACAGGAAGTTCATTAGGAATTTCAGTGGAATTAGTGCATCGATGATGGACACAGTGAAGAAGAGACATAAGTATTTTCACTAGACATAAGAGGCTGAGAGAAGCTTCAATTTGTTGAAAAGGAAAATCACGAAACAACCAATTTTGGTGTTGTCGGATTTCAAAAAGACATTTCAGGTAAAATGTGATGCAAGTGGATTTCCAATAGGAGCAGTATTGAGCTAAGAAGATAGGTCGATAGCATACTTCAGCGAGAAGTTGAAAGAAGAAAAAGTGAAATACTCGATGTATGACAAGGAGTTCTATGCTATTATTCAGGCATTGAAGAAATGGATACATTACTTAATCCCGAAGGAGTTTGTCTTATACAGTGACAATCATGCTTTGCAATTTGTGACTCAACAACAAAAGTTGAATCAAATACATGTTAAATGGGTTGAATACATGAAGAACTTTACTTTTGTAACCAAGCATATTTCTGGAACTACTAACAAAGTTGTTGATGCTTTGAGTAGGAAATGTTTGATGTTGTAGGAGTTCAGAGTCAAAACACTGGGTTTTGATGATCTCAGGGACATGTACAGAGATGATCCAAATTTTAAGGAGGCGTATGAAGCAACTAAGAATCCAATTCTTAGGGACACAAGCCAATGGACAAAATACATGATCCAAGAAGGATTATTGTTTAAGGGTAATCAACTTTGTATTCCAAAATGCTCCACGAGGGGGAATTTGTTGAAGGAGAAACATAGTGGAGGATTGGCTAGACATTTCGGTCATGACAAGATGTTCTCAAAGAAAAATGAGTCATATTATTGTCCAGGAATGAGAGCAGACATCAAAAGATTCGTGGATAGATGAAGAATTTGTCAGTATTCAAAAGGGAAGAGGCAGAATGCAGGTTTTTATCAACCATTACCCATACCTAACAGGCCATGGGATGCAGTAAGAATGGACTTCATATTGGGGCTGCCAAGAACACAAAGAGGGTTTGACTCGATCTTTGTAGTGGTAGACAGATTTTATAAAATGGAACACTTCATACCATGTCAGAAAACCAGTGACACAACTCACATTGTGAATTTGTTTTTCAAATAAGTCATTTGACTTCATGGCTTACCAAGGAGCATAGTTTCGGATCGAGACACCAAGTTCGTGGGACACTTCTGGAGAACCTTATGGAAAAATATGGGAACAAACTTGTCGTTCAGTTCAACTTATCATCCTCAGACGGATGGACAGATAGAATTTGTGAACAAAAGTTTGGGAGACATGCTGAGGAGCTTGGTGATAGAACACCACAGTCAGTGGGATAATATTCTGCCACATGAGGAATTTGCTTATAATGATTCAGTCAATAGAAGTACAGGATAGAGTCCATTCCAAATTGTTTATGGGATGAAGCCAAGAGGAGTATCTGAACTGAGGGATTCAGAATAGAATGCAACTAGGAGTGCTAGTGTAGAATATTTTGTCGAAGCAATGAAGGAACTTCACAGCCAGGTGAAGGAGCAATTGCAGAACCCGAGCCAAGAGTATAAGAACAGAGAAGATCAACACAAGAGACAACTTCAATTTGAGGTTGGTGATTTGATTCTGGCACATCTGAGAAAGGAAAGATTCCCGAAGTGGACATACAAGAAACTGAACATGAAGAAAATGAGACCATGTAAGGTTTTGAAGAAATTTGGGGCAAATTCTTATGATATTGAATTACCCGATGGGATAAAAATTTCTTCGATATTCAATGTCTCAGATTTGTACCCATACAAAGCTGAGGAAGAAGGAACAAGTGATGAGCAACTAGAGGTTCAGTGGACAAAATAGATGCCAGTTGCAGAGAAGCCACAAAGGCAAAGCATACTGGACAAAAGAGTTAGCAAGAGGACCAGGAGAAAAGAATACTTTGAATACTTGGTCAAGTGCAAGGGACATCCAGTTGAATATGTCAGCTGGGAAAATGAAGCAGAGATCTAGAAGCATGGACAGACCGTGCGAGAGCTCATGGATAGGAGCCCATGAAAAATTTCAAGTGAGGGAGTATGATGCAGGACAATTGCCAACAACAAGCGAGCGTGGGGCACACACCAACACATTTTGAGCACATGATGAATTGTTTAAAATCTTTTTAAGTTGGATGCACCAAAAATAAATGAAACAATTAAGAAAGAGCATACTAATAGATTGTGATCATACCTTAAGTGTCTCGCTCTCATCTGAAGGACTAAGAAGGCATTTGTGTTAGTTAATGAATGTAGGTAGGTAGCTTTGAATTCTCATATTAGATGGTTTTAGGAGCCAGAGGGAAACAGGATATAGACACCCTCATTGTATAGTTGTAAGATTATTATGAGAAGAGAGAATAGGAGAGTAGAAGTAGAAAACTATGTAGAAGAACCCATGTATAGAAGTTCTGAGATTAATATATGAAGTTTGATTCAGAATCATGGTGTTCAAATACTTTCTATGTATGCATGATTGAATGTTATGCTCATGATTGTTTACTCTCTATTATGCATTTTCTTTGATGCGTGAATGTTTGATTTCATATTAAATGTATGAATTTTGAAGAGAGGGAGAGTAAGGAAATGAGTTTCAATTGTTTCTCTGTCTGAGCAAGAGTTTTCCTGCAAGGAGTGCAGTGAAATTGTCTTCAAGGTGTGCATTGACAGAAGTCAGAGTTCGTCTCTGCAAGCTCAGGAGAGATAACACTGTTCTCATTCTTGCAGAAGTGAAAAATAAGCACAGGAGCAGTGCAAGGTGTGCGCAGGCCGAGAAGAGTCTCAGAGTTCGCAACCAAAGGGAGTTGTTGAAAACACTGCTGTCGCAGAGAGCGCACAGAGTCAAAGGATTCAATACTTGGAAGTATTGAAAAGTTGTCGCAAGGAGTGCGTGCATGAGTCTTCTTGAAGACTCGAGTTGTGAATAAATCTCAAGAGGAATAGTGCATTGAAGTATTGGAAGAAGGCTCAGCAATATCGTTTCACGAGTGGACAGGTTTTACGAAAGAACACTTTGTTCATTCCGCAGGAATTGTCAAGGAAGATTTGGATGGTCAGAATTCTCTGAGGGGAATTCGCGAAGTTCTGAGAACCGTCAGATCTTGCAGAGGAGCAAGGAGGTTGACAATGGGTGTGTTTTTTTTGGTTTAAGCTTAGGGGAGAATAGAGCCGCAGGATCTGGGCCAACAGGGTCATCAGATCACTCACATATTTCGCATCTCGGGGTTTCGGGAGGTGAAGGGTTGAAACCTTTGTAGCAAGACTCACGAAATCATGAAAGGCGAAGTCCCGAAATAGCGAAGGAATCTGAGTCATTTTCTAGAAGGAGGACACATGTCGTGAGATCACCCGTATCAGGGACTCAAACATCGGAGGTCCGAAAGAGAATTCATTCAACTTCGTGAGTGGTAAAGCTGCGAAGTGGATCAGGACCATCCATCTAAGAGTGGACAGGTGGCATGCTCGCCAACACGAAGGTCAAACCTTTGTTGACCATTTTGGGGTTTCGTTAGTCAGAGAACCAAGAGCATAGAATCCGTAATCGTGAAGTCATGAAGTCCAAAATTCAGAAAGGCATGTAGTTCCTTGTGGGATCTGCATAGACGACATGTCGAAAATTTTCCATTTCAACATATCGGCGGATAAGAAGTCGAGACCTCTGTCCTGAAAGTCCCGAAGTCGCGAAACCACAAGAGAATCATAGCCATCCATTAGGAGGAGGATAGGTGACAGAGATCAAGGTATCTCACAAACTCAAAGGTTCACAGGGTGAGAGCCCAAGAGCTGGGTGCTCCGAGTAGCGAAGTCATGAAATCACAAATTGTCGAAGTTGGGAATAAGAGACACGTGGAAAAACCACACAGTGGGCTCGGGAAATAGACAGGCAGACAATTGTCATATATTGGGAGGATTCAACATCCCGTTGACCTCTCACATCTCAGGGACTCGGGATATAAGGGAATGAAAGCTCGAGCCTTCGACTTGCGAAAATGCGAGTAGCAAGAACGAGAGGAGAAAAGTCAAATATCGCCTCTCGGGGGTTCAGGAAGGAAAGGTGCCAAGGTTGGACCTTTGAACTCGCGAAGGCACAAGAGGTGAGAAGTGTTAGCGCTTAGCCTAGCCGACAGTCACGCAAGGAGTGCACTAATGAAAGAAAGGGCTATACCCATTTCGGGATCTCGGGTATTGCAATATCAGAGAGGAAGAGTTGGAAGTTACAACTTGTGAACTCGTGAGATTGCGAGCTATGAAAAGGACCTGTGGATCAATTTGAAAGGAGATTCCAGTAGGGAATATAAAAGAGTTGATCTGGCTAGAAAGGGTTATAGAACGATCTTATGAGCGAATATCAGCCCGAGGGCCGATAGGTCTGTGTCACTTTCTCTCTCTTCTCCAACTACAACTCCAAAACTTGCTTCTCAATGAACTAGTGAGTGTGTGTCTAAATGAGGCACTAGCCTCCTTATTTATACAAATCTGGAACGTGTGGATAGAGGTGTCTCTTCACTGGCAAGGCCAACTTCTTCTTTTGTGTGGTTATAACCAACTTTAATATATTTTGGGGCCCCTTTAATATATTCTGGGGCTGACTTCTTATTCTTCCTATTACAATTATGTTTTGACCAATCCGAAAAAGGGGATTGGGTCTTTTACAATAGCCGACATGATCAATCCGCAATATGGGATTGATCTAATGAATAATACAACAATAATAATTAGAATACACTTTGCAGTTACATTATTTCAACACTCCCCCTTAACAAGAAGGCTATTCTACAATGACATCATGCGAGAGAGAGGACAACATCATCAACAACATTAGGTGGGTGAGAGGAAAACATCATCAATGTCATCTTGGAACACTAACTAGTGTATCTATAAATCATCAGATGTTTTTCTCATCATCAAAACACAAAGGATGGAACATCATCAACACAACATGGAGTTGTATTAACATCATCATCCTCATCGGTATGAGGCTAAGGTAACATCATCATCATCTTCAGCATTAAAGATGAAATGATATCATCATCATCATCTTCTTCAGAAAGGAATTGGGAGATGAAGTGGCATCATCATCATCATCTTCAGAAAGAGATTGAAGTGGCATCATCAACATCATCTTCAACAAGAGGCTGAAGTGGCATCATCAAAATCATCTTCAGCAAGAAGCTGAAGTGGCATCATCATCATCAACTGCATCAACATGGATTAGTATAACAGTAATACATCATCATCATTGATAACAAAAAAAGGTTAATACAACATCAAAAGAAACAATATTACAACACAAAGGCTAACAACACATCATAATAGCATGAGGATGAAAACACAACATGAGGTTGTCAACACATCATCACAACATGAGGTTGGTCACATCATCACAGTAAGAGGATGGTCACATCATCACAACAATTAAGCTGGAATCACAACACAACAATTAATCTGGAATCACAACACAACAGTTGAGCTGGAAACACAATACTAGACTGGCTTTACATCACAACAATTAAGCTGGAAGCATAGTGTCAGGCTGTCCTATCTCAACACAATAATTAAGTTGGATTCATGGTACTATACTGACTTTGCATCATAGCAATTAAGCTGGAAGCACAATACTAGGTTGAAATATCTCAACACAACAATTAATTTGGAAGCATAGTACTAGGCTGGCATATCTCAACACAACAATTAAGCCGAAAGCATAGTAATAGACTGGCTTTATGTCACAACAATTAAGCTGGAAGCACAGTACTAGGCTGGCATTATTACAGGTGAATCCTCCTGTGGACAAGTGGATTCCGTCTTGGTCTCTAGAGTCCTAAGGCCAAGACAAAAAAGTGCTTAACATGGACACTGACATCCTTTTTAGATCTAATTAAGCTAATATGAAAAAAAGAAGAAGAGGGATATGTAACTTGTTAACGACATTTTTCCTTGCAAGATCCAAGAAGAGCTCCAATCCTGATCTCCTCGATAGGTCCTATAAAAAAAACAAAGATACAAAGAAATTTCTATTCTATTGAGATTATCTCAAATATAGATCTATCTATTGAAGACAAATTCATGTGGAAAAAACTTAATTTGAAAGAAACATGCCAAGCATTAATTATTAATGAGAACAAGTAAAAGGTGCTTACAATCCTTTGATGGATGTAGAACAACCTCTTCCATCTCTCCTTCTCCAACCCCTTTGCTCAAGTAATCTACATTGATTATGCTTTGATAACATCTCACTTATGGGATCATAATTTTGACGCAATTCTCAATCTCCATCTCCTCCTCTTCCATGGAAACCCCTCATTATATAGGATTTGGAGGCTTAACTAGCATGGAGAGGATCTCTCATCAGATCCACTAATAAAGGGTTCTCTAAGATATTTAGGGAGAAAATATCTCTTAAGGATTTTGGTGAGGAAATATCTCTCAAGGATTTTAAGGAGGAAATATTTCAACCATCCATGAGATCCTCCACCTTTCCTAAAAAATAGGAAACCAAATGTGAGGTGGATTCTCACACTTAATTACTTTATTTTTCATGAATATTAATAATAATTCATGTGCACTTGGTTCTCACACTTAATCAATTATTTTCCAGGAATATTAATAATAATTCATGTGTACTTGGTATTTTGTCCTTCATGTAATATATCCCTCCTACATGTTGACTAGGGATTGTGACATAGATTATTCCATGGTGTCAAGGTGTATGAGACACTTATATGACACTTTATGACACTTAGGGAGAGGTACCTAGGTGTGCAAATTTCATGTGTAACATAATGCCCCCTAAAGTGTGAGGTTAGAAGAGAGAATTATGTCCGAAACACTTTACAAATCTTTAAAGAAAGGGTGTGGACTCGAAGAACCTGGTAGAAGATGCAAGCAACCATCAAACAAATGTTATGACATGTTTCAAACCCAAGGCAGGCATACCTATGTTTGAGTGATAAAGACTTTCCAGGTATGGCCGCCATAAAATACACTACGGATCCATAATCATATTCAATAAAGAGTATAGACACCAAAGATACAATGTCGATCTATACTTCCATGACATGAACTAATTGTAGCCACAAAAAATACACAGTGGATATACGAGATGACAAGACATAGCCACGGACCAATACAAAGTGGATCTATGCGACAATATATGTTTCAATATTCAAAAGAAAATTCGTCGCAACCTGGGAAAAGTATATATTGGAGTGATCACTCAACCCAAGGTCTTCTTATTGATCCTGATGTGGTACAAATCTAACCATGTGAATAGATGTCCTGATGTCGAACATGGCAGAAACCACTTGATTACCAGTCAATGGTGTAAACCGTTAACAAGCGCGAGGGAAATCACCATTGATGTCAATGATTCCCAAGGTACTCTAGTACATTCCAACGAATGTGAATGGATGAGTTGAAGTCGAACATCCATGTAATCATCCGATCATAGGTCAATGATGTAAACCTACTGTTGGACATGAGGAGGCATGCCATTGAGGCATGTAAGTCCCAAAGTACTAACTGGTTTCTAAGTCTAGTTCCTGGATAATGTTTCAAAGTCGACAGGAATAGACTCGTCAAAGGAGGGCCTTGATGTATCCCCCATCAACGACACAAAACTAACATAGAGATGTAATTGGCATATCAAATGAACATGGACTGACATAGGTATTGAAACAAGATATTTGTGATGGCTGACTCTTAAAGCAAGTACTTCCCTTGAACACTAAGGCATAACACCAGAAACTTGACATGGACCAAAACTTGATAATGCAATGGATGTTGTGACTTTACGTCAGGTTACCCAAAGGAGTGAGTAAACTCATAGGATTGGTTAATTGCATAGGTTCAGTAGATTGAAATGTGTGCAAAGATAAAATGTCATGTTCAAGGGTGACTATAAGGGTTACTGGTAATGTTCTCAAAAACTGCTTGGCTTGCTTCCTTCAATTTCCCCCCCATCCAGATAAACAAGTACCTCTTTTTAATTTAACGATATCGAGGAGGGTAACACATGCTCGATATAACTCACCTTCAATAAGTCCCTCTTCCTTTGTTTAACGAACTGAAAGAATTAAGGGTTTGGTCCCGTATGGGCCCTTCAATGTATGATTGTTTAATGAGTCCAAAGAAGGTAAACTCAGTGGTTTATCATATGTAGAAAGTTTGAAAACAACTTAAATATGACTCCAATGTTGTCCTTTTTTGTAATGTTGGTCTCGTGAGGCCCAAAAAGAGATAAATTATCACTCTAAAGACGCCCTTTCAAACATTTTAACGAGTCGGAAAGGAAGAAAGATCACTCGAAAATCTTTTCACGTTAAGAGAGTCTAAAAAGAGTTTAAAGAAGACTCCAGGGGTTTCCTTTTTCATATAACCTTTACGAGTCTGAAAAAGTGATAAAAGTCTACTTGGTTACATTCTCATCTTTTTTAGAGCATGAGAAAGAACAAAGACTAAGATCGGTACTCTGCCCCCAACTTGAAATCTAGTGGCTTAACTCCAGAATGATCATCAAAGGCTGGAGAAATGCCCCCCCAAGCTTCAATTCATTCACCAGCTTTGAGGTTGTCACCAATTTCTGTACTAGATGGAGAAAAAGGATACAGGTGGATGAAATGAAGGTTAAAATACGAGACCTAATGAAAGACTCGACTCGACATCTACGAGATCTGGCAAAAGACTCGACCTAAAAGGAGAGGTTGTTGTTTAATTTTTTAATGAGCTTGACACAGGAAAAGAACTGTGCTCAAGGTTCTGGATTCAATCCCTAGATTTCTATTTCATTTTTTAACGAGCTTGCCAAAGAGAAGATAAAATATGCTTGTAACCTATGTTTCATTTTTTAACGAGCTTGCCACAAAGAAGAGAAACTATGCTCATGACCTCTATTTCATTTTTTAATCATCTTTCCACAGAGAAGAGAAACTATGCTCGTGATCTCTTCTTGATCATGGCTTTCAAGAGGATAATTCTCTAGAAGGAAAACATGTTAAGGGACAAAACTCAATCATGGCTTCCAAGAGATCTTCACTGGATGGAAGTAGAATGCTTTGGAAGGAACACATGTCGAGGGTCTCGTTAAGGGTAAGGAGATCCAGCTCCAATAGCCCTACCGAAGAGATCACCATGTCAACTATCTGATCCAAATCATCAGAAGTCGAAGTCATGGGAGACAACGCCAAATAATTGACCTGTGGCAGGCATGATACCGACTGCATATAAGACTTGGTTAGGGAGGTTATTGGGTTGATGGTCAAGTTAGGGACAACAAACGAAAGTTGATCAATATTCACCATTCTTCCATTGTGCGGGAAAGATATCACACGAAAAAGAGTGGACATAATAGCTTTCATGGCATAGACATAATCTTGCCCAAGGAGTAAATAGAAATCCAAGGGGTCTTGGACTACCATAACATCATTAAATATTGTTTTTCCCTCCCAATGTTACGGTAAACTAAGAAAGGATCCCTAAAGGGTGACTAGTTGTTCTGTTGAAAGCGAATAGAGTCTCGATAATCGACACAATATTAGGATAACCCAAAGCTTGCCAAGCAATAGAGGACAAAATACTAACAGACGAACCTTCATCTATCAGCATATGAGGAATGTCCTAACCACAAAATTTTACTGTAATATTGAAAGGAATGTGAGAGGGAAGAAGAGATCTAGTTAGCACACCCCAATGAAAAGGATGGCGTCATTACTTGGAAGGGTTTTCACAAGATAAGGAGGAATTCCCCTTGACATGGTAGATCTTGTTTCAACGAGAAAAATGTGGGGAGAATCGGGTTTACTCTCTAGTAGGAGAGTAGGATCGATCGATGATGGCATCGAAACGAAAACCTTGGTACTCTTCAGAGGAAGAGTGGGATTGACTAATGATTTAACTAGAGAAACCACTTTGGCACTCATTAAAGGAAGAGTGAGATTGATCGATGATGTAATCAGAGCAAACACTTTGGCACTCGTCAGAGGAGAAGTTGGATTGATCGATGAAGTCACTGGAGAAACCACTTTAGAACTCTTCGGATGTAGTGTGGGACTGACCAATGATGGGACTGGATCAATCACTTGCATTTCACTTTCCAGATGAAAGGTGGGGTTGATTGATGATGGAACTGGATCAGTCACTTGGGTTTCAATTTTCAAATGAAAAGTGGGGCTGATCGATGATGCAACTGGGTCAACTACTTTGGCGAGTGGTTCAACCAAGGATGAAACTATATTGACCAGCTGATCAACCTAATTGACCGGAGATGGAACCAGATTGACCATTCCATCAACTAATCATGGGTTGGGAGAAATCGTACGATAACCTTTTGGAAGTTGAAGTTTTTCCAAAAGAGAAGAAGCCTCATTCATATGAGGACAAAGGTGAGAATAATGATCACCTTTGCATAACATGCAAGGGAATTTGACAATTATCTTCTTCTTGCCAACCTTAACATCACTAGTTGACGGGGTATCACCGACATGACCAATAGGGGCCGATGACGTGGAAGACCACATTTCTAAGACCTTGGGAATACTAGGGAAATCCCTTAGAAAATGGTCACCCTTACAAAGACTGCAAGGGAATTTGGGTTTCAGATTCTTCATTTTAACCTTATCTACCTTATCAACACTCCCAGGTCTATTACAATAGCTTGTTTTTTAGATCCAACATTTGATGTATTTGGAGGCTTGGTCCCTTTCTGGTTCTTCTTCTGCTTCTCTTTTTGTTTCTTCTTCTTCTTCTTCTTCTTATAAATTTGGCTACTCACTTGAGATATTTCACTAGGTGAAGAAGGAGAAATGGAAGGAGACCTGATGGGTGAAGAAGGAGAAAGGTCGACATGAGGTTGATGTCTGGGTGGTGTGCTTACATCTGAAGCACCTGCATTCGAGATCACCGAAGTGGAAAAAAACCATACCGGTAGCCCAATTGTGAGACCTGGAAGGCTCAAAGTAGTGATGTAAGGAGGACCAACGTTTCAATAAGAAGGAAAAAAAAAAGGGTTCCTCTAGAAAATGGGTTCCTTCATTGGTCAGCCTGGGAACTGAGGCCATAGAAATAAAGCTCCAACCTAGATTATACTAGGGAGAACAAACAACACAAGCTAAAAATATAGTAAGAAAGCAAGAAAACAAAACCTTGTCACAATGAGCACACTAGTTGGTGATGAAATCCAATGTCGTGGGAACAACGTAAGAAGGGGTTGAGATAGAGCGGGTGGAAAAGTTACATTGACGACCTACTTAACGGACTTACACCCTGGTGCAAGATCCCACACATAATCGTGGGTTTACCCTCTAAGGAGCCCGAGTAAGTCTGGCCAACGTCGATTCCAGGTATCGTGAAGACTTGCCCCTCCACAGTCACCTCGTATAAAGACCCTAAAGAGATAGGCCACTAAGGTTATCGAATACAATGGTGATGCCTTGGGAAACAACTGGCAATCTGATCCATGCGCAAGGGCAGGATATATAGCCCAAAATCAACTTGAAAGGATTCCACTGATCATTGTGGGTATACCTTCAAGAAACCCCCATAATATGTGCATTCTCTACAACAAGACCAACAAATAAGGGTGAGTAACTCTTCCAGTCTTAATGCGACCTTGTGAATGACCCTTGTGTGAGAAGGGCTTCCTAGGAAAAAATGCAGTAACTGGATTTCACCGCTCCCTAACAAAAGATCCTATGTTTGTTTGCATATTTGGAAAGTTATCTTTCACACCTATTCAAAATCCCTACAACTAATCTAATGTAGTTTTTCTACCAGAAAATGTAAAAATGTCAAATCAATTTTAGTTTAGCACTCTATTTTTAAAGTTGTTGTTACTCGAAAAGAAAATGGTGTGGACAATATGGTGTTTTGACTGAATCGAAAGCTATGCAAAGATATGAATATGCAATCTTTTCATTTTGATGAAAGCTATGCTACAAGGAGAAAAAATTCATCATTACAGATGCACAATGTCCCAAAAAAAAAAACATGCAATTCCACTACTTCAAAGGCAAGCTAGTTTCATGACCCAAAAACAAGAATGCATTCAAAACAATGAGAATTGAAAGAAAACAAGTAGAATCTTGTTCTAACAAGAAATCATTCAAGGATCCTAAGACCAACAAGCATCCAAGGAGTACAATAAAATGCAGAGAAGAATCTAAGAAATGATAGGGAGAAAGAGAAACCACTCAAAACTGTGTCGACAAAAACAAATCTAGAAAAGGAAATTTTACATTTCTGAAAGAGGATTCAACATCTAATAAATAAAAAAGAGAGTGAAAAGAATAAAAAAACATCAATAACCAATCCAAATAACTTCACAAACCATCCACAAAGACTAGGTAAAGACTTTCACAAAACAGGCTAAAAAAATCTGAGCACAAAAGGGCAAAAAGCCTCCAAAATAGAGACTAGCGCTCCTTGTTTCAATGGTACAGAGCACTTCAATGCTCCCTAAATCACTATAGGGGATCATTGATGATATACCGGTGCTTTTACATGGCCTACAGGGGGGCATCGGTCCTCCCAGAAGCTCAGAAAAAGAGCCAAAAAATTGCAAATAATTCACCCAAAATGCATAAAAAATGGTAAAAATGCTACTGAAGGTAGGAGAAATATAATGGATCATAAAAAATATAAAAATTTATCTGAAATTTGTTCAAAGGGAGGGGACAAACCAAGGAAATTAAATAGGAGTACTTCCCAGTGGAGTCGTAGATTTATTTTACAGGTGAATCCTCCTGCAGATAAGAAGATTCCCTCTTGGTATCTAGACTCCTAAGGCCAAGATAGAAAAGTGCTTAACATGGACACTGACATACTTTTTAGATCTAATTAATCTAATATGAGAAAAGGAAGAAGAGGGATATGTACCTTGTTAACAAATTTTTTCCTTGCAAGATCCATGTTGAGCTCTAACCTTGAGCTCCTCGAAAGGTCCTGTAAAACAAACAAAGATACAAAGAACTTCCTATTCTATTGAGATTAGCTCAAATATAGATCTATCTATTGAATACAAATTTGTTTGGAACAAACATAAATTTGAAAGAAACAGGCCAAGCATTGATTATTAATGAGAACAAGTAAAAGGTGCTTACAATCCTTTGATGGAGGTGCAACAACCTCTTTGGCTCTCCTTTTCCAACCCCTTTGCTCAAGTAATCTACACTGATTATGCTTTGATAACATCTCACTTATGGGATCATAAGTTTGATGTAATTCTCAATCTCCATCTCCTCCTCTTCCATGGAAAACCCTCATTATATAGGATTTGGAGGCTTAACCACCATGGAGAGGATCTCTCATCAAATCCACCAGGAAAGGGATCACTAAGATATTTAGGGAGAAAATATCTCTTAAGGATTTTGGGGAGGAAATATTTGTCAAGGATTTTAAGGAGGAAGTATTTCAACCATCCATGAGATCCTCCACCTTCCCTAAAAAGTAGGAAACCAAATGTGAGGTGGATTCTCACACTTAATTACTTTCTTTTTCATGAATATTAATAATAATTCATGTTCACTTGGTTCTCACAGTTAATAAATTTATTTTCCATGAATATTAATAATTCATGTGTACCTGGTATTTTGGCCTTCATGTAATATATCCCTCCTCCATGTTGACTAGGGATTGTGACATAGGTTATTCCATGGTGTCAAGGTGTATGAGACACTTATATGAAACCTTACGACACTTAGGGAGAGGTACCTAGGTGTGCAAATTTCATGTGTAACATGCATATCTAAACACAACAATTAAGATGGAAGCACAATACTAGAATGGATTTACGTCACAACAATTAAGCTGGAAGCACAATATTAAGCTTACATATCTCAACACAACACTACTCCCCCTTTCGAGGGAGGTCCTTTCAAACTATACCAAGATTATATCGAAAGTGCTCAAACTTTACATGAGATAGAGGCTTGGTCAGCACAATGGTAACATGTTCATCCGTGCTAACATATTGGAGCTTTATGGCTCCTCTTTGCACCATGTCACGGATGTAATGATATCAGATCTCTATGTGCTTCGACTTGTCATGAAATACATGATTCTCTCTCATTTTATGCAGCTCTCGTTGTCACATAGGATCATGGTTACTTCCATATCTAGGTTGAATAGACCAGTCAATAACTTTTGAAGTCATATAGCTTTGTAGATGGCAGAACACACAACAATGTATTCTTCTTTCGTTGTACTGAGAGAAATTTTGGATTTCTTCCTACTCTGTCATGAGATCATGGATGATCCCAAAATAAAACAACATCCTAAAGTGCTCTTCCTATCAGAGACACTTCTAGCCCAATCTAAATCAGTGTACCCACTCAGTGTCAAATCATGATCTCCATCATAGCTGATACCACAATCTAATGTACCCTTAAGGTACCTCATCACATGTTTTGCAGCAACTAGGTGAACATGTCTAGGATCTACCAGAAACTGACTCAAGGTGTTCATGACAAAATGGATATATGGTCTAGTGTTCATCAAGTACATCAACGATCCAATGACCTTTCTATATAGCGTGAAATCAATCAATTCTGATGAAGTGTCGACCAATAGCTTCAAATTTGTTTCCATGGGTATATTCATGGACTTTCACTCAAACATGTTGAATCTCTTAAGGATTTTGACTGCATACTTCCCTTGGTTAAGGAAGATTCTCTCTGGACTCTGCCATACCTCAAGACCTAAGAAATAATACATTAGGCCAAGGTCTTTCATCTCAAATTCATAAGCGATCTTCTTATTTCATTTGGTTATGAGTTTTTCTTCTCCAGTTAAGAATAATTCATCCACATATAAAAACAATATCACTGAATCATCATTCATAACCTTGAAGTAGAGGTTAGAATCTGATTTACTCTTGGTAAATCCCAAGCTCGTCAGGAAACTATCAATTCTACCATATCAAGCTCTAGGAGCTTGCTTCAACACGTACAAATCCTTCTTCAACTGGTAGACATGAGTCTTTCTATATTCAATATTCAAATCAACTTTTCTCATTACATTGTACCAATCTGGTACACTTGCTCAACTGCAACTCAATCTGCACAATCATGTGTTAGCTCTATGTGTTTTTTACAAGGCACTATCTGTCACAATGTCTTGGAGTATGTCCTCTACTCTCTCTACAACCGTTCCTTTTGGAATCTAGGATTCTTCACCTACAACTGCTCTGAGGCTGAGAATGACTACTTCATTCTCATTATGGCTAATAAAATATGAGAGTAACTCCTCTTATTTTATCACGAAAATAATTTCATTTGAAACCGAGAGTTGCTCAAAAACTGATACCGAGGATAGCTCTTCTTCTTTCCTGGGGGTAATGCTATCATAGACATGTCTCCATGACCCAACTGATGTACTGCACCAACTTCCATTCAATTTTTAAATATGGGGATTTCCCCCCCTGCATATCATACTATATCTAAATCATGATTGTTCTGGTTGTCTTCATAAGTATTTGGTCATAGTCTTCTCCCATTTGTTGGGAGAATCCTCTGGACATACATTAGGCTTTATACATCTGCAACACATTTGATCTGTATAGATCAATATTGGAAGTCAATATTGACCTCTCTTCTAGTCTCATGGAAGAATCCATATCCTAGTCTTTTTGACTGGCTTCCTTCTTTGTCACTGAAACAAGGGAATCTTCCCAAGAGATTTCATATATTCTAGAAGTTTCTGAAGCTACGATCTAGTCTTATCACGACATCTGTCTTCTAGTTTTGGAAGTTGTCTCTTCATCTGATCCTTTATGAGATCAGGTTTACTCTTGATTTCTTCTGAGTCTATAAGGACTTCATCAACTCTTACAGGGTATACTCGGTGTTTCATACCAAGTCTAAATATGAAAGACTGATTTGGGCTTCAAACGAGGTTTGCTTCCCATTCTAATGTTTAGTCATCTTTGGAGTCTTATACTCCTTTCGATTAATCTTCATATGAGATACTCTGAATCTCAACAGATAGCTTCTTCTTCATCTTCTTTGGTGCATGAGTGTATATAGGTTAGTATTCTAATATGCATATTAGAATAATCACACCTGGGTTGCATTATTCCTATGAATGTGTTGGATCTTGACATCCTTCTGGATCTATGGAAATATATCCCTTCTCCGGAAAATACCCTTTAAAGATTAACTGTCTAAACATGTTTGAGTACATACCTCTAACCACACTTGGAGGTAGGGGCACCATCTGGTAGTAGTGGTAACGAGCACCAACTCTTAAGAACTTTAAGGGTGAATGCAACTAGTACTACGAATTCAACTGCAACTAATACTACAACTGCAATTGATACTGCAATTGGTTCTAAGACGGCAACTACAACTGCAAATTAGGGTTTTATGAGGAAACCCTAATTTTTTAAGCTTCAAATTTTGGAATTCAGATCCAGGGGATATATGCACTGAGATGAGGTGAGTAAGCTAGTGTAGTCAGATTACTGAAAATCCAACTTTTACCCCTTCAAACTTCATCAACGGATTTCTAGACTGGTGCTTCTAGTTTTCTGGTACCTTTGGTAGTCTGGTACTTCTGGTACTTCTGGTACTCTGGTTTTCTAGGACATCTTGTACTTTGTAAAACTAGGATTTCACTTTTCGGGAGATTTAGCCATTGAAAAGATGCACTGAGGATGCCAAAGTGATCCTCAAGGAAGGGCACACTTTTCTAGATGGTTTTGGGGCTTAAATATTTCATCAACAAAAAACCCTAATTTGCATGTATGGAAACAGTGATGTTTTTCACTTTCTCTTGTGAAAGTTTCTCTCTTCAGCTTAGCTCTGATACCATGTTAAGGTTTAAGCTATTATTAGAGTTCTTTTCATTTCACTAGATAACAATAGCATAAGATAGGATCACTTAGAAATACACAATCACAAGAGACAGATCATTTATCCTTGGAAACCCTGATGGGGGAGAAAACCCAGCAAAACTTACTTATTATAGATAGCCAATACAATGCCAAGAGATAACTCAAACAAATACAGAAATTCCTCTCCCAATAATGCACTTCTCTCTCTCTCTCTCTCTCTCTCTCTCTCTCTCTCTCTCTAACTGCAGCTCCAAGACATGTTTCTCAATGAACAAGTGAGTGTGTGTGTAAATGAGGCATTAGCCTCCTTATTTATACAACTCTGGCACATGTGGACGAAGGTGTCTCTTCACTGGCAGGGCCAAATTCTTCTTCTATGTGGTTATAACCACCTTTAATATATTATGGGGCCCCTTTAATATATTCTGGGGCCGAATTCTTATGTTGCCTATTACAATTATGTTTTGACCAATCCACAAAAGGGGATTTGGTATTTTACAATAGATGACATGATCAATACACAATAGGGGATTGATATATACAATAATACAACAATAATAATTAGAATACACTTTGCAGTTACATTATTTCAACATGGAATGGGATAGAGAGAAAGAGAGGAAATGAGAGAGAGATGTGGGAATAGGTGGAAAGAGACAAAGGAAATGAGGGAGAGAGAGAACAAGGGATAGAGGGGTGAGAGAGAGAGGGAGAGGGAGAGATAGAATATATATATAGAGAGAGACATAAATAGAGAGAAGAAGAAGGGGGAGGATTGAGGGAGGTATTGAGAGAGAG
>JZKD02S1674361.1:40459-71733 GCA_000966675.3 Picea glauca | reverse complement strand
GGGGGATATCTCATGTTAATAAAATAATGGGTGTGTTATTTTTATTTCAATTTTGTTTTGGAATGCACACATGCTCTTGTACACGTGTTTTTAAGGAACATGCACGTGTTCTTGAGAACACACACGTGTTCTTGGGAATGTGCCTACATTTCTTGATGAGTGGAGGTTTGGGGTTTGTCGAACCTATCACATCAGGAACACATGCATATTCCTTGAAATGTGCACATGTTCATGCGAGTGTGCATTCCTACTCACCTCATTGCCACTTTTTCGTCCACCAACTTCATGCATTGACCCACAAAGATCTTGAAGGATTAGTCAAGATTCCCCCCTTAATTCTAAGGGACATCTCTCATGCTAAGCAACATTCAAAATCATTCAATTTTTTCACGTTCCAATGCTTTGGTAAATATATTGTGATTTTCTATGAAGTGGAACAATATATCATATGAATGGTTATTGCCTCAACATGATGTCAAATCAAGTGATATTTGGTGTTTATATGCTTTGTTCGGTCATGAAATATGGGATTCTTGGCCAATTGAATTGTAGAAGTGTTGTCAACAAGTAGAGGTGTTGAAGTCAACTTCTTATCCTACAAGTATTCAAGGATTTTTTTGAGCCACACAATTTCTTTTGTGGCTTGAGCTTCCACTACATATTCTCCTTGAGTTGTAGAATCAACATGAAATTATTGTTTCATGGATATCCAAGTGACAATTTTTTATCCAAGATACATCAAATAAACTGAAGTAGACACCCCAAGTTCTTTCTCTCCATCAAAGTCTGAATCATAATATCCAATAAGGTGAAATTCTAGTACCTTCGAGTATTTTAGACCAAAAGTCTAAGTTCCTTTTAAATATTTGAGCACTCGTTTTGTTGTTTCCTAGTGTCCTTCACAGGGTTGATGCATAAATCTGGAAATAATTCCTACTGCAAAGGTAATGTCATAATGAGTAGTAGTGAGATAATTCAAACTTCCAATAAGTTGTATGTACTTGGTTCCATATTCAAAAGAATTTCTTTCATTGGAAGAAATCTTGATATTTTTCTTCATTGGAATAGAAACATAATTAGAGTATTGCATTCCAAATATACACAATAACTCTCCAATTTATTTCTTCTGAGAAATAAAAATAAAGTTAGGATTTTGAGTGAATTCAATTCCTAGGTAATAATGAAGCAAGCCCAAATAAATCATATCAAAAACCTTCTTCAACTCTTTCTTAATGGATGCTATATAATCATCATTATTTCCTATGATTATAAAATCATCAACATATACAACTAGATATACAATTGATTTACCAACTTTCTTGACAAATAGAGTTGCATCATCTAGATTGAAATGATTGTAGTTTAATTTCAAAAGGTGTTCAATTAATTTTTTATACCATGCTCGTGGTGCTTGCTTAAAGTGATACAAAGATTTTACCAATTTACATACTTTATGCTCTTGAACTTTGACAATAAAACCTTCATGCTGAGTCATATAGACACATTCTTTCAAGTTTCCATTCAAGAAGGAAATCTTAACATCCATATGATGTATTTTCCATCCTTTCTATGTTGCTAAAGAAAACAAAGTTTGAATAGTGCCCCATTTTGTTGTAGGAGTTTTTTGTGTAGTCAACACCTTATTTATGAGCATATCCTTTTGATACAAGCCTTTATTTGTGCTTATCAAGTGAGCCATCAATGTTATACTTGTTCTTATATACCCTCTTGCAGCCAAAAGGTTTTGTTCCGAAAGGAGGGTCTACCAACCTCCAAGTTCCATTTTTTATGAGATCATCATACTCTCTTTGCATTGAACTTCTCCATGCATCACTAGTTTTTTCTTCTTGAAAGGAATCAGGTTCATCAACATCAAATAAATTTAATTCACAATCATAAGAACTATGGAAATTGTTAATTGAGCTTGAAGTAACATCCCCAACATTTTCTTCATTCTATCTCGCAGAACTTCTTGTCACTATTTTTTGAAGTTTGTATGTATGAGCAATAGGTGTGACAAATTTATCATACCTTCTTGGAAATGTCCTAATACATTTTGATCTATGTACTAGTTGTTGCCGTGTTTGCTCAGTTTAAATATTCTTTAAAATATGTTGAAGAACAGGTTCTTGAAGAGGTGTTTTGATTCTTCAGAATTTATGTTGTCATGAAAACTATCCCCATTCTCTAATGGAGAAGAAGAAAAAGAGGAAGTTGTTTTTGTGGAAGGAAATTCCAAAGATTGATTTAGAACATGAATCCCCCCTTCAATATTTGGGAGTTCACTATCCCATTCATGATATAATTTTGTAGAGTGAAATCTATCAAGATGAGCAAGTTGTTTGTCAACAATGAGTGAATGTTTGTCAAATTCAAGAAATATAAAATCTATAGAAACAATAAACTTTATGTTTTCTTCATCATATAATATAGAAGCTTTTGAAGTATTAGAATATCCCATAAAATACACTTTCTACTTCTTGCTTCCAATTTATTTCTTTTTTTTTCAGGAATCAAAGCATAACAGGTGGAGCCAAAAATTCTCAAATGTTTGACAACTAGAAGATGGCCATGCCACATTTCATAAGGATTTTTGTTTTTAAGTGCAACAAAACTTCTATTCTTAATGTAGACAACACAAATAATTTCCTCTCCCAAAAACATTAATTTAACATTCTTAAAAAACATCGTTGATCTGATCATACTCATCAAAGTCCTATTCATGTGTTCTACCACACCATTTTGTTGTGGATTATAAGGAACAATTGTATGATGTTTAATACGATTGTCCTACAAATATTTTTCAAAATACTTAGATGTGTAATTACCACCATTATCATGTCTAAGGGCTCCAATATTGAGTTGAGTTTCAGTTTTAATCTACAAATGAAAATTTTTGAATGTATCAAAATATTGAGATTTTACTTTTAATAAATAAACCCGACACATCCTTGTATAGTCATCAATAAAATTTATTAAATATTTATTTCCATTTGTTGATGGAACAAGCATGGGTCCACACAGATATGAATGAATAAGGTCGAGCTTACTAGAAGCTTGAGACATAGAGTCATGAAAACATTGTTTACTGTGCTTGCCTAAAATACAAGCATCACATTGGGAAAGTTGTCTTGGGATTTAGGAATCCTTTGAATTATTTTTTTCTTCATAAGTTTGATACTATCATAATTCATGTGATCAAATTGAGCATGCCATAACAAGCTGGAAGACAAATTACCACTTTGTTGAGCCAAATTTGTAAAATTCTGGGCATTAGAAGATGTACCTTTCAACTTAAAATCTTTTCATACTCCACTCTAGTCATGACAACCACATGATCAGAAGCTATTATAAACTCAATTATTCCCTCAAACACATGTATTGACTGACCTTTTTTTCTTATATGGACACTAGACATTAAATTTCTCTTTAATTGGGGAAGATAAATAACATCATGGAGTATATAATCAACAAATCCTAGTAATTTAAGTCTAACTGATCAAATTCTTGAAGGTTTTAAATGAGATTTGTATGCAAAGTAAAATACTCCATAAATTTGATCATTGAATGTCTCAAATAAGTATTTTATAAATGCCATATGGCATGTGGCTCCAATATCTAACAACCAAGTGTCTTTCCAAGAATAAAATGAAGTACTAAAAACTTCTTCAATGCTAACATTACAATGTTATACAACATAATGTGCATATTCAAGAGGGTTAACTTTTTCTGGTGGTTTCTTATATTTGTATTTTGTTTTCTCTTTATTTTCATGAATATTTTCCCAAGGAGTTCTTCAATGATTGGCAATATGACCCACTTTTCCACATCTATAACACTGTATAGATTGCTTGTCTCTGTGTTGGTATTGTTGTTGAGAATGTTGTCTGTCACCTTGATAATTTTTACCTCCCCTGCCTCTAAAATGTTTTCTACCACAACCTTTGTTTCTAGTGTCATGTCTAACATATTCATCATTGAACTAATACCCTTGCTATGCAAGACACATAGTCTCAGCATTGGGAAGTGACTCCTTCTTACCAAAGGATTTTTCTCTATCTGCAATTTTCTATACAAGTCTATCAAAGGTCATGTCTTTCTCTTTTCACTAGATTTAAGAGATTCAAGATACTTTGAATAGGTAGGGTAAAGAGATTTAATAAAAGTAGTGAGTTGTAAATCAACCTTTACACCAATTGCTTCAATATCATGATAGAGAGCTTTAATTTCAAGGGCTAGCTTCATTGGATCATTATCCTTCATATCTAAATTGAATAACTTCATTAAAATTTCAATAATTTCAAGTTCTGAATGAGAATCATATAGATATTTTAGGTTGTTTAAGGATAAAAAAAATATTTTACAAGAAATTATATGCTTTCTTACCTCTTCACCGACAAAGACAACAATTAGATCAGAAGCCCTTTTATCTTTACTCTTCCATATTGCAAGATCCTTATCATTTGTAGTTTCCTCTCACTCACTGTTGTATTTTCTTTCATCTTTGGTTTCAAAAATATCATCCCACATGTCATTAAAAATGATAATATTTTTTTATTTTTCTGATCCACTCTTCATAATTTTCCTTACCGAAAAGCACAATCCCCACTCTTGAATTTAATGAATGCATTTTAATTGACTATATAATCAAGTTAAAATATTTCCATGTGTGTAATAGAATTTAAACCTTGACCTCATAAAAACTATGTATTATCCCTTGTCAATGGGCTTAAACCACTTATACCAATTCCGAATTAAATCAACGGTGAATACAATTTACCAGTTGATCAAGCCATTCCATCATGCAAAATCATAATTATACATTAGATTCATTTGATGATCTGACGGTCTCAGCCTTTCACACAGAAAACAAAACTAACTAATTCACATAGTCAATGAACAAGGAATTTTCCTGCTAACAAACTGTAATATGGAGTTTAAAAAAAAATCACTCAACTATGGCTCCGATACCACCTTAACAGGCCCATGAAAAAACTCCATGATTCGATATATTATTCATCAACAGAATGACATTGCATAAATATATATGGGGACACAAATTAGTTATGAAATAGTTAGATATCTAGAATAGTTAAACTATCAAAACTACTCTCTAGTTACCCTCTAATTAACTAAACTTACAAAGATCCTGAAGGATTAGTCAACAGGCTTACTTAAACTCTTAGGTGTTATAGGACTATATGGACAATCATCTAACATATCACATTACAAGTCGCAAGAGCCCTAAAATGGAGACACTCCTAATTCTCCCTTTTTAAGATGACAATTGGCATGGATGTCCATCACATATCCTTCAGAAGTATTCTGAGGATCTATGTTTCAATATAATAAATTCTCCATATTCATTCTCCATCACCAAGTGAACAAAGGAGAGTGTGACTTGAATTGTTTGATCCTCGATTACGAAAGAATATCCTCTTTATGACCATGGCCAAAGGCAGAGTCTATCCACCATGAAACAACCCAATGATTGAGTGGTTGTTGAATGGCTATTGATATCCCATGCCATAGAATCCAAATACCATGGATGGTGGATTTGAACACAATAAGTTGACTTAAACTATCTATTTACAACGAGTCTCCTCATATCCTCGTCGTCACTCATAGATTACCACGTATGGATACTCAATACATGAGATGTCCAAATCCAGGAGATTCACTTGCATGGTGGATAACCTCCACTCATAGCTCATAGCTTCCGGTAGATGGGCTCAAGTTTTCTGGTACACTAGTTCTCGCTATTTCTCACATTGGTCCTATTGCATTACGCACCTGCCTTTCATCGTAGCCACTGCCTTCTGTCATAGCCACCTCGTTTGGATCATATTGCAGAGTGTGGATGAACATATTGTAGCTGAGGTGGAAACCATGTGACGAGACACTAGTTTTGAATCCCTCTTTGTCTCAAATTCAAATTCAAAAAATTGAACATGATCTGTTTCCCTCCTGACTTAATTAAAAAAACATTCACCTACCTTCTATATTCACATGCTCTGTATTAGAATGGCCACTATGGTAGGGGAAATTCTCGCTTCTATCAATTACAAGCTCCCAAACTAGTAAGAAATGTTTTTACTTCATGTGTTTGTATGCAACCATAGTGGTTAATGAGTTCGCCCCCATGAATAGAAATATTGTTGAATGCATCCTTCACATTCCTTTTGTCCAAACCACTTTGGATCGCTAAGTTTTGGTTTATACTTTTATTGGCATTTCCATGGCCTTCGTTCTAAACTATGCTCTAATGATTTTCTACTACCTGTTGGTGATGAGGATTGATCCTAAAGGCCGTGCACAAGAGATTTGTGAAGCGGAATGAGAAATGCCTAAAGGCAACTGTGAAACCCAACACAGGGGAAATGTGGTTCGACATTCCAATCACTAGGGATGCCACTCATAATTTCAGCGAAGACAATCTCATCGACCAAGGGGGTTTTTCCATGTCATACAGGGGAACTCTCCTAGATGCGTGATAGATAGTTGTGAGGATAATCTGAGATTGCATGACCAAGGGTGATTCCAAATTCCTCAATGAAGTGGAGCTCATCAACAAAAGGATATTGGTGAAGTGGAGATCACCGAATTTTGAATTTCTCACAACAAATTGCATACAGAGCTCTGTCATTAACCTTCAAAGTGTTAATCATGAGAAAAATGAATTATACAATGTGTAGAAATCTCTACATTTTATTTTATGTGTTGTTTTAAAATATGTCGATCTAAAAGGTCCTCAGTTGTTGTGCCATAATGATCTCAAATGTGACAAACAATTTTTCTTTTAAGATTTGATTTTTGATTTTATTTTGTAGAAGAAATCTCCAATTAATTGAAGTAGTTTTGGTCCTTCGGTTATTGCGCCATAATGATATCAACTGTAACAAACAATTTTTTCTTTTAAAATTTGATTTTTTATTTTATTTTGTAGAAGAAATATCCAATTAATTGAATTAGTTTATATTAAGTTGTCAAAAACAAGCTTGCAATATTACTATTATTCAGTATAGGTTATGAGGTGGAGAATAGTTTCCATAAAGCTTGCAAATATGATTGATTTTACATACATAAATAGTATTCAAAGGTTTTTTTTTTTGTTTGTTAGTTTGTCCGTGACATGTGGGACTAACCTGTGGCTAAGAAACCGCGACTCAGGGGCATCTAAGCTGTCAAAATCACTCGGGGATCGCACCTGGTCTGAGCCACACCAACCCTTAACATGGCTAAATTTTTCGTCCCTGCAGGTTTCGAACCGGTGACTTTAACATCACAGAGTGCCTTAACAACACACTCCATCACCGACTCTCCGACACCTCAGAGACAAATAGTATTCAAAGGTTAGCAATAATAGGGGTTTGGGTTTTTTAAGCAGTGTATGGTTTCAAACTCATGAGATTAGTTTTAGTTTTTAATGGGTCGATAATATTTGCCATTCATTTAAATTTAATATGAATTTTTTCAATTATTAATTATTTGTATTTATATTAATGTAAATTGATTTTTATTAAGATTTATTAAATGAGTATCATATTTTTGAGATCCACAATTTTTTTACGATATAAAGTGTGTAAAAGTTGAGATAAAATGTAGGTACTTACAATATAATTTTAACGTGATAGTATGATTTATTATTATTATTTATTTACACGATTAAATCTAATTAAAACAAATCTAATAAAAATAGAGAGGGAATGATCAAATTGCTTTATATTAAAAACTTGTTTTCACAATATAAGAATTAATATAAAATTTAGTCTTTCATATATTTGATTTTTCTTATTAATAGATTCAATTTAAAAGCATTTTTATTAACATTTATTTTTATTATTTAATCTTTTGTTAATAAATTTAATTTAAAAAAAACTATACTAATTTATTTATTATTATTTAATTAATATATTTATTAAGTCTTGGAGGTGTAGGATAGTCGGTGACAGATTGTGTTGTTAAGCCACTCTGTGTTGAAAAGTCACCAGTTCGAAACCTACAAGGACAAAAAATCCAACCATGTTAAGGGTTGGTGTGGCTCAGGCCAGGTGCGATCCCCGAGTGATTTTGATGAATTAGATGCCCCTGAGATGCGGTTTCTCAAACCAAAAGTTAATACCGCTGCCAAGAAGGTCTGGACAAATTAAAAAACAAATATATATATATATATATATATATGTTCAATTTATATAAGAAAATTGATCATAATTATTTTTTAGCTATTTAAACATTATAGAAAGATAATAAAAAATCACTAATATTAAAGTATAAAAAAACCTTTATAATAAATTTTTTACATATTTTTTTAATAAGAAGGTTGTTGATTTATATTTTAATTACTTATCATTTTAACAAATTTTAATTTTAATATACACATCACATAGACATAGTCTAAATATTTTAAGTTTTTTTTTTCTTTGGGGATTATCCCTAGAACACTATTGTTGACAAACTCACAATTTTATGTAGTGTTTAAAAAGTATTTTTTATTGTATAAATGAATTTAAATTCTCTCAAAACCCAACTTTTGCAGCTCACAACTATTCATCATAACTTTATTGGGCACGTCGAACAACCTTTTTTGCATGCCTCAAAGTTCTTCATTTTTCTCTAATTCTTTTTTTTTTACAATCTCGAGGATCATTTTTTGATTTTGGCATTCTTCTATAGTTCTCCTCAAGAGTTTTTTATCCATCCGTTACCTTGCCACATGCAAAGGGAAGAAAGCCTGCACTAAGGTTGACATGTAGGGCCCGTGAGGAAGGTAATTGCTGAGGTGTTCTCTAGAGAAAGGGCCATATAATCAACTAGGCTATGACTAGGAGAGGGAAATATGCATCGTCGTCAGAAAAAAGGACAGGAGCATGAGGATGATGGTGTGTTGCTAACTTTCGATAAAAAAGTTATGAGGTGTCGTTGTCAGTGAAAAACAAAGATGTGTGTATGGGAATCGCTTAATATGGGCCTGATGATGAAAAGGGACGAAAGGGGGAAAGTAAGAATTATGGGGGGTACCTAACTTTGGCATTTAATATCTGAACGTGCCAATGAAGGTTCAGAGAAACATCTTATAAATGAAAGGAAAGTGTGCATCCCCATACTAACATTAGCAAATTTAAGTGGGGGATGGGTTGTTGTTCCATCAAAACACTACTATAAGAAGTAGATGGACTATTTATTTTAAATGCACATATAATTAAGTTGGCTTCCCTATAAGAGCATATACATAAGCATGCATATATGGAAGCCAACTTCCATAAATGCATATATACAGAAGACAAAGAAATATGAAAGCCAACTATAATAAATGTGCATATAAGAAATCCAACTTTTGTATATGTGCATATATGGAAGCGCACATATAAAAAATCCAACTTCCATAAAAGCACATATACAAAAGAAAACTTTTGTAAATGCACATTTATGGAATTTGGCTTTCGTGTATGCATGCTTATGCACATACGAAATCCAACTATAATAAATGTGCATATAAGAAATCCAACTTCTTTATATGTGCATATATGGAAGCGCACATAAAAAAAATCCAACTTCCATAAAAGCACATATACAGAAGAAAACTTTTGTAAATGCACATTTACGGAATTTGGCTTCCGTATATGCATGCTTATGCACATACCAAATCCAACTTCCGTAAATAGGTATTTATGGAAGTTTGCTTCAGTATTTGTGTATATACGGAAGCACGCATATCTGGAATCCTACTTCCATATATGCACATTCCTGGAAGGTTGCTTCCGTAAATGTGCATATACAAAAATTGGCTTTTGTATATGTGGATATACACAAGTGTGCATATATTGAAGCCAAATTCCATAAATATGCATATACGGAAGCCAACTTCCCGTATATGCGCATTTACAGAAGGATCCCTTCGTGAATGTGCATATACGTGAGTTGGCTTTCGTATATGCACATACACAAAAGCATGCATATATAAAAGCCAACTTCCATAAATGTTCATATATGAGAGTCGACTTTCATAAATGCAGATTTTTGGAGTTGGATTCAGTATATGTGCATGCACCAAAGAAACCTTTCGTAAATGCACATTTACAGAAGTTGGAGTCTGTATATGCGCACACATATAAGGAAATTGGATTCAATATATGCACATCCATATACAAAAGTTGGCTTCTGTATATGCACAAATACACAAGTTGCCTTCCGTAAATACACATTTATGGAAGACTGCTTCCGTAAATGCACATACACGTAAGTTGGTGTCTGTAAATGCGCATATACAGAAACATGCATATATGAAATCCACCATCCGTAAATGCTCATTTACAGAAGTTGGCATCCATATATGTGCACTTCCATATATGCATATATACTGAATCCAACTTTCATAAATGACCATTTGCGGAAGACGAATTCCAACTTTCATAAATGACCATTTGCGGAAGACGATTTCCATAAATCCACATATAGAAAGCTCCAATAAGCGTGCTTATATGACAACCAACTTTCGTAAATGTGCATTTATGCAAAGCGAATCCAACTTCTATATATGTGTATTAACAGAAGAAACCTTCTTTATATGCAAATATTCTGAATCCAACTTTCATAAATGAGAATTTACGGAAGTTGGCCTCTATATATGCACATTTATAGAAGTTGGCTTTCATATATGCACATATATGGAAGCCTTTGTATTCTGAAGCCAACTTATGTAAATGTGCATATACATAAGACTGCTTCAATAAATGCACATATATGGAATTTGGCTTCCATATATGTGTGCTTCCATATATGCACATATACTAAACCCAACTTCCATAAATGTGTATTTACGGAAGTTGGCTTCCGCATATGAACATATACAAAATCCAACTTCCGTAAATGTGCATTTATGGAAGATAGCTTTGGTATATGCATGCTTTCATATATGTTCATATACAGAAGCCAATTTCCATATATGCGCATTTACAGAAGCACCATTCCATATATGTGCATACACAGAAGTTCGCTTATGTATATGCACATATACTGAAGCCAACTTCCGTAGATACACATTTATGGAAGTTGGATTTAGTATGTGCATATATGAGAGTGTGCATATATGTAAACTAACTTCATTAAATGTGAATTTATGAAATTTCTTTATGGAAGTTGGCTTTTGTATATCGACATTTATGGAATTTGGCTTTAGTATATGTCCGCTTCTGTATATGTGCATATATGAAAGCCAATTTTCATATATGCGCATTTATGGAAGCAACCTTCTGTGAATGTGCATATACAGAAGTTGGATTCCGTATATGTGTGCTTCCGTATATATACATATACTAAAGCCAACTTCTGTAAATACACATTTACAGAAGTTGGATTCAGTATGTGCATAAGAATGCAAATACAGAAGCCAACTTCCGTAAATACACATTTGCGGAAGTTGGATTCAATGTGTTCATAAGTGCGCATATACAGAAGCCAACTTATGTAAATGTGCATTTACAGAAGTTATTTACAGAAGTTGGCTTCTGTATATGCACATTTATGGAAGTTGGTTTCTGTATATGCACTCTTTCATATATGTGTTCTTCCGTATATGCACATTTATTATAGTTGGCTTTTGTATATGCTTAGCTTCTGTATATGTTCATTTATGGAAGTTGGCTTCCGTATATGCGCTTATACGGAAGGAAACTTAAGTATATGCGCATTTGAAATAAATAGTTTGTTTACTCATAGTAGTGTTGTGATGGAACAAAAACCCATCCCCCACATAAATTTTTCAATATTAGTATGGGGTGCACACTTTCCTTTCTTTTATAAGATATTTCCTTGAACCTTCATCGACACGTTCAGAACTTAAATGCCAAAGTTAGGTCCCCCACCTAATTCTTATTTCCCCCCTTTCGTCCCTTTTCATTGCTAGGCCCATATCAAGCGATGCCCATACACACATCCTTTTTTTTCACTGATGAAAATGCCTCAGAACATTGTTGTCGAAAGTTAGCAGTACGCCATCATCCTCATGATCCTTTCCTTTTTTTTTTACGACGACACGTCTTTCACTCTCCTAGACACAACCCATCCGATTACGTGGTCCTTTCTCTAGAGCACACCTCAGCAATTACCTTCCTCGCGGGCCCTACATATCAAACTCTATGCGAACTTTCTTCCCTTTTACACGTGGCAAGTTAAAACTGGCCAACTTTCTTTGTCGAAGGATTTTCATCATCGTGATTTCTCTTTAAACACTTTCCCTTACCTACACTCCCTCTCGACGATGAAATCTATCTTTGTTATCCAACTTTCATGTGCTCTCATCCTACGTATAATATGAACCCAGTCATCTCTGATCAATCCTTAGCCAAAAATCTCACGACTTTCTAAGTATTGCGTCCCCCATGTCTATTTCGACGTCTTGTCCCTCCTAAAACGATAACACAATAAAAAAATAAGTGACTAACACAAAAAAATCAACATCATCCACACGAGGAGAGGCCTTGGAGAAGAGAAAAATGGATAATGCCCAAAACATAAAATCCTGACACACGAGCCTAGCAGGTCCCAATGATATCATCATTTTAGACCCAGAGGATAATTTGGTCAGTACACGAGTAGAAGAATTCACCCCATGGCATCAATTCTGGGAATCTTACCACTCACTTCAGAGGGGCTTGGGTTCGAAGGAATAGTAGTTGTAGTCGACGACTATTACTACAACCATAAAGCATGAGCCATTGAAAAGAGGATACCTAAAATGAAAAGGGGAAAGTAGAGGAAATCCAGGATGTCCTCAAGAGGAGCATCAAGTGGAAAGCATGACACGACGTAAAGGATAATACCCTCCAAGCAACCTTGGAACTCAACGCTTTTGTAGGCATAAATATTGTATCGGTCCATGTGGTCTTTGTGGAAAAATCTAGGATTACAAAATTGGGAACGACCGTGGCGACTATCAAATACTCTACAACCAATGAGCATAAAAACGAAATCTAGTAGGAGAAACAAACCTTTGAGGAGGAGATAAAGGGGAGGCTACAAACACAGGAGAAATACCTCCAGGTCAAATTCACTGAGTCCATGGTATTGGTCCAAATTTCCCATGCTAGCAACATGCAACAATTAAGGCATCACAAGATCTCGAGGTGACAAATCTCAAGACAGAGTTGGACGAATTAAGTTCATTCAATGAAAAATATGAAGCTAAAATACAAAGAGTACATATGGATAACGAACTCTTGAGGAGAACTATAGAAGAATGATAGAATAAAAAAATGACCCTCAAGAACGTGAAAGTGAAAGTATTAGAGAAAAATGAAGAACTTTGAGGCATGCAAAAAAGGTTTTTTGACATGATCGATAGAGTTTTGATGAACAGGTGTGAGCAGGCAAAATTCGAATCACAATTGAAAGTTACCCAAAAAAAGGAAGCCTACAAAAAGATAATAGAATGGCAGGATTCACTGCAAACAGTCACATCCCCAAAAACCCTTCCGACATATTTAGATGAGAGAAAGATCTGATATCACCAAATTTTGGAGACCATTGTTTCAACGATCGTATATGTTCTAAAGACACGGGAACATGTCATTGAGTCTAGCATTGTGGTATGGAGATCGATGAAAAAATTACTTCCACTTTTCAGAATGGATCCCCTGAGGATGTCGACAAAGATTCATCAACCCAGACATTGATTGAGGATGTGGACAACAAGACGAACCTCACACATATATCTATCGAATCAATAAAGTAGAGTTGTGAAAGAGAAGACTATGGACCTAATAAGAGAGATGGGAGTCTGCAAAGGAGCGTAGAGGTTTTGCTGGTGGAAAACCATCCCTTTCCTATAGATTATTGCTTATTTAATGCTTAGGAGCTAACACTAAACTTTTTGGGGTTTTAATAAAGATCGACAAAAGATTAGACTCCTAGACACACTAAAAAGAACTGGAGGAAAGAAGATTCATGAGGGATTGTTGACTAGAGAACACAAATATATCTCTTGTGTTGTGTGGGGTAGTGGGAGGGAGTGCCATGGTTGGGCTCCCTAGATGATTAACTAGAGTTTAATATGGTGTAGAGCATGGCCAAGCCTAAGAGAAATTGGATCAGTGAAAGAATTGAGAGTCCTTAGCCTGTTTCATTTTCCTCAATGGCCTCCTAGCCTCCTTGGGGATAGTATCTACAATGAATGCCTACAATTGGGTGGAAAATTAATCACTCACAACTAGTTTCCTTAGACCAATTTGTTTCAAAGATAAATGTTTCGTATTTATTATGAACTCTTGTATGATTTTGTTGATTAAGCTTGTATGTTGCTTATGTAAGGAGATGAAAACTGGGTTAATGAATGTATGAATTTTCATGCATAGTTGTTGCATGGTTTCATTGCATGTTTCTTTAAATTTGAAATTTCCATAGAGTTTATTTCGTTTGGATATAGGTTACACGTTCAATGTTGGATATTGATGGCCATGTACAATTCAAATCATTTATGCATATTCACTTGGCTTCATGTTATATGCTAATATGGAGCAGGGTCTTTCACATAGGCCTTCAAACTTTCTAATCTCGAATTTTGTTGAAATCCTTTTCATGAACTCCGGGTCCTTTTGTTCATGTTCAAAGTGTTCTTCGAATAAGCATTGTAAAGGCCCCTCTATGTTAAATTTGAAGTACTTACTTCAAATAAGGCCAACAACCTTTGTTTGTTATGGGTTGATTTCCGAATTTAATCCACTCAAGTGATACTTTGAAACTAGTTGATAATTTTTTTCAAAGTAGGTTTGATGGCCTTGTTCTATCTTTCAAAGTGACCCAATCTCACATATTCAAAAGGGACCCGATGAATAGGGCCATGATTTTGAAAGCATTCGATGGGAAATTTTTGAAAAGGCCCAATGTCCTATTTGATTGCATTGAGTAGATCTTTTGAAGGCATCCAATGAGAAACCTTTTGATATGGCCTGATAGTCTATTTCCTTCCATTGTGTAGATCTTTTTAAAGAACTTAATAAATAATCTTTCAAAATGGTTTGATACAAACCATTGTATATACACACACACACAATGGGGTTGTTTCTCCATATTTACTTATACATAAATAGTTATTAATGCAAAAACAACCAAGAGGTTAGTTGAAGTAGTTGTCATCAATATTATTGTTCATTTGGTTAGTTACCTACAAGTAGATGCTCAATTTGAAAGAACAATCTACAAAGCCTAAAGATGTCATCCACATAAATCTCACTCTTGCTCACTTAGACATTGAGATGTCATCCATGAGTATCAATGTTATTCATTGGTTATCATCAATGTTGTTATTCATTTGGTTAATTATCTACATTTAGGTGTTCAATTTAAAAATAAACTGGTTCAAGTAAACTATAGATGCTATTCTTTAATTGGAGAACACACTTAAAAATAAAAAACATAAATCCAAAAAGAAAAAGATTTAAACTAAAACAATTAAATTAAATAATTTTCTAATGTTAACACAACCTTAATAAGTAAATAAATGAAAACCAAATACTTAACTAAAAGGAAAATTTTATTTGGTAAAAAAAAACCATTTAAAATGAAATAAAAATATACACATAATTAACATATATGTGTGCACTTTTTAATGAGAAAGATGTAAAAAATAATGATGTAAAATAATATAAAAAATAATAATAATAAATAAACATATTCATATCATCAAAAAACTTTTATTTGTATGTTAGTAATAAAAATAATAATAAATGATGTTAAAATGGGGTTTTTAGGGGGCTGAATCTATTTGTGCATTTAAAAACATTATTTAAATACTACAAAAAATTGCAAGTTTGTCAACAATAATGTTCTAATGATAATCCCCCAAGAAAAAAAACTTAAAAAATTTAGACTGCCTATATGATATGTATACTAAAATTTAATATTTAAATAGCTAAAAAATTATAGTAAATTTTTTTATAAAAATTTAATAAATATATTAATTAAATAATAATAACATTAATCAAATAATAAAAATAAAAGTTAATAATATTTTTTTAATTAAATTTATTAATAAGAAAAATTAAATATAAGAAAGTATAAATTTTATCATAATTCTTATATTATGAAAACAAATTTTAAATGTAAACCAATTTGATCATTCCCTTTCTATTTTTATTAGATATGTTTTAATTAAATTTAAATGCATATAAAAAAAAATCATACTACCAGCTTAAAAATGTATTGTAAGTACCTAAATTTTATCTCAACTTTTACACACTTCACTTCATATAGTAAAAAAAATGTGCATCTCAAAAATATGATTTTTACTTCATAAATCTCAATAAAAATAAATTTATATTAATATAATATAAATAAAAATAATTAATAATTGAAAAAAATTATATTACTCAATAAAAATCAATTTATATTAATATAAATAATTAATTATTAAAAAATTTTATATTAAATTTAAATGAATGACAATATTATCACCGAAAAGCCAAAACTAATCTCATGAGTTTGAAACCATCCATTGCTTCAAAACTCCTATTATTGAGAAGTTTTAAATAATATTTATATAAAATCAATCATATTTACAAGCTTTATGAAAACTCTTCTCTACCTCATAACTTATACTCCAGTATATTTATTGTTCATCATTAAAACGATACTACAAATAATATAAACTAATTCAATTAATTGAAAGTTTTTTCTACAAAATAAAATCAAATTTAAAAATTTGTTTGTTACAGTTGAGATCATCAAATTTAAAAATTTGTTTGACAGTTGAGATCAATATGACGCAATAACTTAATGACCAAAACTAAACTTAATAACCAAAACTAATTCAATTAATTGGAGATTTCTTAAACAGAATAAAATCAAAAATCAAATCTTAAAACAAATTACAGTTGAGATCATTATGGCGCAACAACTGAAAGACTTTTTAAACCGACATATTTTAAAACAACACTTAAAATAAAATGTAAAGCATGCTGCACATTGTATAATTCACTTTGCTCATGATTAACACTTTGAACGTTAATGACAGAGCTTTATATGCAATGTGTTGTGAGCAATTCATAATTCGGTGATCTCCACTTCGGTGATATCCTTTGATGATCTCCACTTCATTGAGGAATTTGGGATCCCCTGGGGCGTACAGTGTCTGATTTTCTTCACAACTATCTATCGAGCATCCGGGAGCGTTCCCTGTACAACCTGACAAAACCCCCTCGGCCGATGAGATTGACCTCCCTGAAATTATCGGTGGCGTCCCTGATGATTCGATTGTCGAACCACACTGCCCCGTGTTGGGTTTCACGACTTCCTTTAGGAGTTTCTCGTTCCGCTTCACAAATCTCTTGTACACGGCCTTTAGGATCAATCCTAGTAACCTACAAATAGCAGAAAATCCTTAGAGCAGAGATGAAAAAGAAGGCCATGGCAATGCCAATAAATGTATAAACCAAAACTCAAGGATCTAAAGTGGTTTGGACTAAGGGAATGCGGAGGATGCATTTGGCACTATTTCTGTTCATGGGGCCGAACTCATTAACCACTCCAGCTGCATACAAACACATGAAGTAAAAGCATTTCTGACCGGTTTGGGAGCAAGCCTTTAATTGATAGAAATGACGATTTCCCCTGCATTACTGGCCACTCTAATACAGAGCATGTGAATATAGCCGGGGGCGAAGCTTGTTTGAAACAAGTCAAGAGGGAAACGGATCAGGTTCAAATTTTTGAATTTGAGACGAAGCGGGATTCGAAACCAGTGTCCCATCACACGGCTGCCAAATGCGCTACAGTACGTCCATCCACACCCTGCAATACGCTCGAAACGAGGTGGCTACCGCGGAAGGTAGGTGCACAGTGTAGCAGGACCAATGTGAGAACGGACGAGAACTAGTGTGCCGGAAAACATGGGCCCATCTACCGGATGCTATGAGCTGAGGCTATCCACCATGCAACGGATCGTGGGAGTAAGCGGATCTATGGGATTTGACAATTAAGAATCTTAAGTGACACCACTGTCGGCCATTTAGACATGAATACATGTGAGTACACTGTGGAGGTTAGTCATGTCAACCCAAGACAATTATCATTCCATTGGATGATCATGGAAGTGACATAATCTATAAGGGACTCAATGCTGAGTATATACTTTTCAGTATAATTCCGGGTTTTCATCACTATCTTCATCTTGTTGAAATACATTTATACATTCCTGGTCGTGATAACATGGATGTCGTTTTCTGATAAAAAAACATTTTATATTCTTCTTCAGCGTAGAGGTCACTAATAGTATGGAGACCCTGTTTGGGAATAGAAACATCCGAGTTGTTTTAGTAACATTAGGATGTATTCCGCTTGGATGTAGCCCAAAATTTTGCCACCAATCTGATAACCAACTTCAGGAGATGTAATAAATGGCACAGAAAATTTGATCATACAGTAGTAGTATCTGTACCTATCTGTCCACAAGCAGACATTGTACCACATTGCTTTGTATTGTAAATAGTTTATTTCAAACAATCTTTCCAGTGGATCCTGATTTGGCCAAGATTGCAAGGTTCTCATTCTATTTATTTGAAAGAAATTCCATCCATGCTAGAGTTTCTTGCCAAGTTTGGAATTGTTGACAAAACCATTTTCTATTAGCAGATCTGATTCTGAGATCACCCATTTCAATCAGCTTTTGTCTGGAAGCAATTGTGGAGGCATGATGCATTCTTCCAATTATGTGTTGAGGGGGTATCACATGAATGCTGGTATTCTTGAGAATCCTGGCAAACCAAATTCTATTTCTTGTGAAGATCTTAATTGCCAAATTGGTATCCAATTTTCTTTGTAAGTTTCCCAAGGAGTATTGTCATCTAGATAATGAGTAGCTGGACCATTTCCGGAGTCATCCCAAGTACTTATAATTACCATACTTTTAAAACAATAGACAATTTGGGCATGAGATTCTGATATGAATGGTAATTCTATCCTTTTGGGAGGATGACCTTCAATACTAGGTAGAGTAATAAAGTATCGTGGATCACCTGTAGGATTTTGATAAGAACCACGAGGTTCTACTGCAGAGAAGAATGGTGTACCCATAATACAATCCACTGGTAGATCAGTTAATAAATACTTCATTCCTAAGGCGTATTCATCAAATAGCAAAATGCCTCTAAAGATTTCATAATACATGTTAGTATTTACATTTCCCAGTCATATGGCAGAATAATTACTGGGAATCCAATATTTTGCCGGAATCAGGCTTTTATTTACTAGATTCATATCTGATCCAGTATCCAATAATGCATTCAACTTGAATATTTCTTCAAATATTTTGAAGTAAGTTGGGGCCCGGGGCTGTTAGCTTTTAAAGCTATGCAACAGAAGCAATTTTGTGTGATAGTGGAGAATCTTAAGAGGAGCTTGTCGTTACTTTTGGTAATGGAATATGTTGAAGTACGTTGGGCCCCGGGGGCTGTTAGCTTTTAAAGCTATGCAACACTTCCGCGCGACAAAGCAAAATATCTCACTTTTGAAGATAGAATTAGGGTTAGAATTTCATTTCACTTTTGAAAATGGAATTATCAAATACAGAGAAGCAATTTTGTGTGACAGTTGAGAATCTTAAGAGGAGCTTGTCGTTATTTTTGGGAATGGAATATTTTGAAGTAAGTTGGGGTCCGGGGCTGTTAGCTTTTAAAGCTATGCAACACTTTCCCACGACAAAGCAAAAATATTTCATCTTTGAAGATGAAATTAGGATGGAATTTCATTTCATCTTTGAAGATGGAATTAGGGCTGGAATTTCATTTCACTTTTTATGGAGATGGAATTAGGGTTGGAATTTCAAATCTTTCAAAATAGAAGTTTATAATTTTGACAAGTTATCCATCAATCTAACTTCATCGAATCAAATGTTTTAATTCTGATTGATATCAGAAACCAATCCCCAATCCCAATTACTAGTTCGCAGCTTACTCATACCCAATCTCCACCACCACGCAGGCAGAGGAGAGAGTAGTGAGCTGCCACTATCCATGCCCAATCTCCACCTCCAGATAGGCTAAGGAGAGAGTGAGTTGCTTTGTCTGTTCCTCAGTTCCAAGAGAATAGCCTTGGCTCTCTGTCAGTATTTACGACCATGGCCGCATACCAAATAAAAGTAAAAGTATCCAGGGTTTCAACTGTTGCACCGGCTATCCCTACTGTGAAGCATCGCATGTTCCTCTCCAGCTTTGATCTTGGTTTGGTACCCTATAATAACATGCGTTTTCTTCTATTTTACAAACCAACACCATCAACTAGACAGAAGGAATTTTCTGTGATAGTGGAAAATCTTAAGAGGAGCTTGTCGTTAGTTATGGTGGACTTCTATCCATTCGCAGGTCGGTTGTACTTGAAGGGAGGAGAATCCGGTCGGCCGGAGGTTGACTGCAACGATGGAGGAGTGGATTTCGTAGAAGCATCGATTGATATGGCCTTCCAGGATGTAGAAAATAATGATTTTCAGCACAAGAATTTCTTCGGAGAACTTGTACCGACCCGAAATCAAAACGATGAAACTTCGCTTCTTTCAGTGCAGGTATCATATAGCATAAGATCTATTCGTTAGTGAAAGTGACGTTAAATGTAGATGTATTTAATAGTTATAACAGTAATATCATTTGTTTTTAAAGGAAGGTGTCTATTTTTCTTCAATTTTTTTTTATGGAATTTGTTTATATTTATTGAAAGTGATGTTAAATGTAGATATTTTTTTATGGAATTTGTTTATATTTATTGAAAGTGATGTTAAATGTAGATATATTTAATAGTTATAACAGTAATATCATTTGTTTTTAAAGGTGTCTTTTCTTTTCAATTTTTTTTTATGAAATTTGTTTATATTTATTGCACTGAGAGTAACTAGGAGTTTTATAGTCCATTTTTCTTCAATTTTTTTTATGGAATTTGTTTGTATTTATTGCACTGAGAGTAACTATATGGGCTAGCTTGCTGCTCTGCTGCAAGTGTATATCCACAGAATTGAATGCCCGAGGCAGAAGGTTGATTATTATTGGTCCTATGTTGTCACTTAAGGCATATGTATATTAATTCTTTAATATTAAATAAAAATTTGATCATTAAACATATGTATATTGATTCTTTAATATTAAATAAAAATTTGATTTCTCTGTTGCTAGGTTGCTGCTAGGTTAGGTTGCTAGATCCAAGTTAAGATGGATATATTAAAAGATGTAAAAAAGCTAAAACCAATCATAAGTAAGTTACAAAAATAGAGTGTTCAATAATGCTGAGCAGAGTAGAAGGAATGAACATCCTTAGAGAACAGAAATGTATCGTTTTTTTACAAGGAACAGAGACTCCCTTCATAGTTTGCATTCTAACTTAAGGACAGAGCTTAATTTTTTTTTGTAATTCTGTGTCCACTATAACTTGAGATTCGGCCTGAATGCTAGCTACTGGTGGCGGATGTTATGAATGCAGTACCTTGCATGAAGCCTGGGAGCCTTATGAAGGGATTACTGCATTCAGACAATGAATTGAATCTCAGAGACTATGCTTCTCCTTTCCCGATAGACTAATTTGTACTTGTGAATGCCCGTTGACTTTTCTTAGCACGTTAGCGAACTCCTTTTCTTTTTCCCGAGAGACTGGGTGTGATATTGTCTGAGTGTTGCAATTTCCTATTGTTGAAATTCCGTTTTTCCGTTTTTTCCGTTTTTGCCTTCAAGTGCATAAACCAGCCTATATGTGCAATCACATATAGGCTGGTTTATGCACCACATGTTATTGGATGACAAACAAAAGGGCCAAGAGCTGCTGCAAGACTGTCGCACATACGGGAGAGCGGAAGTTGAACGACAATTGGAAAACAAACTAACGACTCCTGACGCCCGGGTATCAAGTTTCAACGGAATTTAACACTCACCAAGAGTGTGACGCCTTCATTGCCACACTGACGCTGGAGCGAGTCCCACATGTGGAGTGTTAACAAGGGGGAGGGCTTTAAATTCTGCCACGAAGACTTGATGTTAATTGCCAGAGGCTGTGAGCTACTCTTGGAAATGTATATGTTGCGCTAGAGGGGCGAGTCACATCACTCAGCGAACAAATTGTTTAAATCATTGTATGCCTCTATTAACCATCAGTTCAAAAAGGTTTGCCATTAATGTAATTTTGTATTCACTTTAGTTTATATTGCTAAGTAAGGATAAGGTTAAAGTTGTATCAAGATATATTATATTAAGTAACATCTTGATGTATGTATACATAAGTAAATTAAATTCCATTTCCATGTCCTTCAAATTTAGGGAATTTGGGTAAGAAAGGAAATATATGATTGTTACTCATGATATTTGATTTTGTGATAAATTCTTTGTAGAGAGGATTGAGAGTTGTGACTCATGTGTCCCAAACATTTTATTACGAGTCTCCTATAACAATAATACTTTGGGTTTTGTGTTAAGTTATAAGGGTAAAAAATATCAACTAACTTTATTTATATATATAAGTCTTTAGTTCAAAATATCAATGAGGGTAAAAAATATCAACTAACTTTATTTATATATATAAGTCTTTAGGTCAAAATATCAAATATATATATATATATATATATATATATATGAATGAGTTGATTGATATTAAATAGAATTTTCTTTTTAAAAAGTGACTTAATAATAAGTGGTCAAACTCAATCTATTTCAATTATCATCCATTGAGCTTATATTTTTAAGTTAGAAAAAGTTTTGTATTGAATTATTCATTTATTTCAAAATTTAAATATTTAAGTTAGAATCTCTATAGAATATGATCTATAATTAAAATTATTATTAATCACATAGAATTAAATTTCTCTTATAATTGGGAAAGAATTTTAATAAAAAATGAGTAAAATTTGTTTAATAATTAATTTACTCATTTCAATAATATATATAAGATTGGAAGCCCTACATGTCATACTGTGTAAAAAAAACCTAGAAAAAGCTACACTTATGAGGTGATATTGATGGATAGTTATGAGGAGGAGCTAGATTACTCACTTGATCGATGGTTGCTGTGAGGTGTGCATTCCTTCAAAGTTTATACATGATTAAGCCCCAGGGAAAGAGGGATGGAATCAACTATTTCCTCACTCTGAACATTTTCACTCGACAATAAGGATGTTTTGGTTGATTCATTTTCGTTTTTGCCACCCCATTTATCTCCTTCGGATTTAGGGGTGGGTTTAGGGTTGGATGATGGGCCCATATCCTACGGAACTATTACTTCAGAAACAAAATGAATCTTTTTCAGGGGTTTATGTAGTGGGTTGTACATCTCAAGAAGATTTTTACACGTCGTCATCTCGAAGCCTAATGGAGTGACACATCCGATACTGATTGATAATAGTCTCCCTGTAGTGGACGTTGAAGCTTTTTTTTGGTCGAGAATCCCGAAGGGTGGGTACATGATATCAACACCTCTGCGGGTATCACCCTCGATCAAAGCCTTCTTTTCTCTTGAAAAAATGAGGTTTTGGCCCAAGCTCTGGAGGGTTTCTTCGCTTCACTATTAGATCTATCTCCTTGGTGCAATAATAATGGTGAGGTGGGGGTCAAATCTCAAGAACCCGAAAGCCCTAGAGGAAAGGAATCAGTGCTAGAAGATATATGACCAGAGCTGGTAGTTACGCAGCCAATGAAGTAGACGAAGAAACCAAAGTGTATTAGATCAACGAGAAATGTACTAAGCCTAGTTCTAGGAGACAATATCACAATGGAGCATGTGCTGGAATTGGCAAACTTGATTGTGGAAAGAAAACAAAGAGGTAGAAGGGTGAGTGCAAGCTAATGATGGTCTCCCATGACGCATTAGTGGCAATGTAAACCTGGAAAAAAAACAATTGGTTAACTTTGAGGTATTATTCAAGGTACTTTACAATGAATTTGAATATGGTTTAACAATATGAAACGTAGGAAATTGAATTATCTTTTCGAATATACAAATTTTATTCACAAACATTGTGAATAACTAGGTGAAATTTGATTTTTTCTAACGTGGTATCTTATTTTTCCAACAAAATATAATGTATGTGTTTTCGTTCATGCAGGTGTTGAGTGCCTTAATGACGAAATTTCGTTCCAAAAAATTTTATACTTGTAGAGAACCAGTTTGTCTTGTGGTGTGTATTTTTTGGAAATTTTTAATATTAATTTTATATTTTTTGGAAATTATCAAATTCAACATATGCTTGAAATTATAATATCTTTTGTTTGTGCATCAAAAGGCATGGAAAGATTTAGAAATCACAAGACATGAAAATACCTAGAGCTAGACATTACCTTGACATCCCTTAGACTCTCACATCCACTCCCTCTCTACCCCCCATTCTTCCATTCTCCCTCTCTCTCTCTCTCGCTTTGCCCTTTTTTCCCTCACTCCCCTCTCTCTTCCACCTCTCTTCCACCTTTTCTATCTCTCATTTCTAGTCTCAATATCACTCTCCATGCCCCTCTTTCTTTATCTATTCCCCCTCTTTGCCTCCCCCCCTTCCTCTCATTCTATTGCTACCCCCATTCTACGTTTCCTTCTCTTCTTCCCTTCCTCTCACTATACCTCTCTATACCCCACTTCTCTCTCTCCCTCTCATCCCTCTCACACTTTGTCTCTGTCCCTCCTCTTTGTCTTACTCTCCCCCCCTCCTCCCTCCTAGTCTCTACCCCTCCTCTTTGTATTTCTCTCTCCCCCTCTCACACTCTCACACACTATCTCTCTCCCCCTCTTCATCCCTCTCTCTCCCCCCTGATCTAGGTGGATATCGATGGACACCCACCTAATCCAACTAGATCATCTTGGCATTTTTTTAGTATGCCAGATTCTTCCTAGTTTTCTGGTCGTGAACTTCCTGGGTCGTTTTCAGGCCCAAAACAACATTTTTAGGGCTCCGAGAGTCATATTGTAGATGAAGTTAAAGTTTGATGACATAATGTGTAGTCCTTGGATAAACCTTTCCAACGAGCTTTCGTGCATCTAAAACAGAGATCATATACAAAAGTTACCACCCGAGGAACTTGATGTAACAACTTACCCCAACAGGGCCCACACGACTCTTGGTGTTTCATCTCCTAGGGTTAGGTTTTTGGATGTCTAGGGTTTTTGCATTCATTTTTATTGAAAAAATGGATTTTTGAGTCTCATTGTACACATCTTCTTGCGAATGAGCGCAACTATCACATCTCTTCTCAGAGATAAAACGCCACCATTCTAGCAAGATTGTTTCAATCTATATTTTACAGTTTCGACATATTTCTTCATTAATAGAAGCTAAGTTTTACCATATCTATGTTATTGTTCATTAAATCTCTTTGTTAATATTGTAGATTTGTATTCATTTTGTTCTTCCCATAAAATATGGATCAATAGTATTGGATCGATCTGCTCCTTATCATTCTTAATGCATGTCCTCGACAAGGTCAGGGATTAGGGTACATATAGTTGGGTCTCGAGTTTGTTTCTATTGAGGATAAAGGCTATTGTACGCCCAAACAAACTTCCATGGTGAGAGAAAAGAAAGATGATGAGACAAGAGATCCTTTCAAATTGTTTCTCGAGGAATCCCTCACGCAACAAAGGAACAAGATGATGGATAGTTTTGTGAAAATACTTCGATGACTACCAATAGGCAATGAATATTTTTCGAGCAGAGGTACTGCCCCCTTAAAGGTACATATCAACTTGGATATTCCTATATTTGAAGTTCATATAGACACAGATGATGTAGACAAATTGTTGAATCTGCTAGAAGGGTATTTTGTTGTCCATAACTTCTTGAATAGAGAAAATATTACTTTTGTGCTCCTCAAAGTCGTCCCCTGTGTGAATGGTTGGTGGGAGACTTTCTATGAAAAAAAGGAAATAGAGGAACCCTCATTATTTATAATCACACTCACCTGGGAGTTCTTGAAGGATTCTATTAAGGAACAATACTACCTTGTCAAAATTTATGATGACCTGTATACAAAATAGACCAAATTGCAGTAGGAAAGGGACCAAGTAATGCCATAGTTCACAAATATCTTCCATACCTTGCGCACCAAGTTGGGTATCAAATATTTTGAGTGACATCTGGTGCTCAAGTACCAAGGTGGTATGCATAGGTACATTGAGGAAGAAATGGATTTTCTAGACATCTCATCCTTGGGCGCAGACTATTGATATGTCGTTAAAATCAAGCAGAAGCTTAAACAAAAATCAAGACAGTTTGGGTATGGGAACTCGCAACAAAAGTAGGGAAATGGAAGCTCCAACTTGTAGAATAAAGGGAAAAACAAAGATGGAAAGCCTCAGGAAAACCAATCCAAGCCGCAAACAACAAAGCACAATGGAAATACATAGAAAGATACTGAGAAGTGGTGCGACTTCCATAAGATCCCCTGGCATAACATTGTTGATTATCGCTCAAAGTAGTAATTGGTGGCTCAGATGAAATCCTCTGAATTAGATGCAGGTTCCAAATCTGAGTCAGAACCAAAAGGGGAGACAGATCATTGACACAGAACCTAGTTCCATCATTGCTACCACCAAGATCCAGCCCGATGAACCTCATGAGAAAGAGGAAGGAGAGTGCCTATTTGATTCATAAATGTGATTAAAAATCACCCCACTGCACTTCATTGTTGATAGTGGTATCCAGAAGAACCTCATCTCAGCGAAGGTCATCAACCAACTCGCCCTACTGACAATGCCACACCCGCAACCCTACACCATCGGATGGTTCCACTAAGGAAGAAATCTTCATGTCAATCAATAGTGCCGCCTATCCTACGACATCAAGTGCTTCAAAGATGAGGTATTGTGTGATGTTTCTCCCCTTGAAGTTTGTGATGTTCTCTTGGGACAAAATTATTTATGGAAATGTAATGTTGTATATAATTCTAGGCCTCATAGTGTTATTATTACTTTGGACAAGAAATTATACAGGATACCCACGGTAGTCCCACCTAGTGTCATTTCCTTGATCTCTTCCAAGAAATGAAGGAAGTTCATCTCTCAGATCGAGAAATTTGTCTTCTTTGTGATTATCTCTTAGAGTGATTGAAAGATTGAAACCACATCTATGGCCTCTACAACTGTCCTCTCCAAGAAACTGAAGCAAGTGGATAAGGTCTTGGAAGAATACAAAGACATATTCTCCTCCCCTACTGGGGTACCTCTTCACTATTAGGTCAAGCATTCCATCGATTTGACCCCTAGTGAACCACTACCCAATGGTCCAGTCTATCACTTCTCTTTATTAGAAAATGAGGAGACCAAGCGTTAGATCCAGAACTGCTCCACAAGGGGCACATTCGACCCATATCATTACCTTGTGGAATCCAAAAGAAAGTTGGGACTTGGCGACTCTATCGAGATCTAAATAAAATCACAGTGAGGAACCAGTACCCGATTCCCTGAATCGACGATTTCATTGATCAACTCAAGGGGGGGAAATAATTCAATAATATTGATCTGAAGTCTAGATACTATTATTTCCCAATAGAGCAGATAGATGTATGGGAGATTTACTTTATTTCAAAAGAAGGTCTTTTTTGAATGGATGGTCATGCCATTTGGCTTGAAAAATGCACCAACAACTTTCATGAGGATGATGGATGATATCTTACTGCCATTCACCAATTATTTTGCACTGGTGTATCTAGGTGACATCCTCATCTACAAAAATACTTGGGATAAACTCTTGCAACATATTCGACAGGTTCTACACATTCTGCAACAACACAAGCTATATGCCCACTTGAAGAAATGCTCCTTCTCCATGGACAAGGTCCAATACCTAAGCTACATAGTTCATAACCATTGTTTCCATGTGAATCCAACCAAGATCTAGGTAATTCATGATTAGCCATCCCCAACCATGCTCACTAAGCTTGAGAGCTACTTAGGCCTTGCCAATTTCTATCGCAGGTTCTTGATGGGATTCTCCAATATTGCATGAGCCCTCGAGAAAGTAACTAGGGGTGGTGGCAAGGAAAATTTTTTGTGGGGCCTGTTCCAAAAATAAGCATTCGATGATTTGAAGCAGTGCTTGTGCTCAGCCCCAATGCCTTCATTACTCGACTTCCAACAACCCTTTTAGATCGAGATAGATGCTTCAAACTATGATGTGGGCACAATGATCACTTAGCATGACCACCCCATGACCTATCATAGTGAGACACTATCAGATGTCATCCCTAAGTACCCTACTTACGATAAAGAAAAGTACTCCATTGTGCAAGTCTGTCGCCAATGGAGGAATCAAATTCTCAGGAAGGAGACAATCATCCACAATGGTTATAAGCCACTGGAGTTCATGCTAACAGAAGGAAAATTGCAGAATGATCACCATGAGAAGTGGTCCACATACTTGCATCAGTTCCAACTCAACATTAAGTATAAGACATGAAATACCAATTGCGTTGTCGATTTCCTCAATTGACCTCCAATCATGACACTCAACACAATTCTAGACTCTTTCATCCAAGAGACCTCCGAATTCCCCCAACTTTATGAGAAAGATCCTCACATTGCCACCACCTACCAAATGTTGGGCGCAAACAAAATTGTCACTAATTTCCATCTTCAAGATGAGTTGTTGTGCCCTATGGGCAATCTCTACATTCCATCAAGTGAGCGAGTGAAGATGATTTGGGAAGCCTTCTACAGTCAAGTGGAAAAAAAATCCGGCATAGAAAAAATAATGAAAGTGTTGTAACAACTTTTCTACTAGCCAAAAATTCGACAGGATGTCAGCAAGTATATTAGGTACTACACTGTTTGCACTATTTCCAAAACGATGACTAAGAAACAAGGCATGTACACCCCTCTTCCTAATAATAGGATGTGGGAATCCATCTCAATGGACTACATGTTGGGCCTTCCATCCACCAAGCGAGGAAATGACCGTGCTTTTGTGGTTTTTGATCTCTTTTCTAGGATGACGATTATGTCTGCCTGCAAGAAGAGAATCGTACCGGAGGCCACTACCAAGCTATTTTTTGAATGACTGTGGGTAGATTTTGGAATACCACAAACCATTATCTCATATCGAGACAATCGGTTCCTCAGCACATTCTAGTTGAGCCTCTAGTCACTGCTAGACACAAGCTCACCAAATCCACTGCCTTCTAGCACCAGATGAATGGTCAAACTTAGGTCTTCAACCGGATGATCATGCATATCCATTTCATATACAATTCCAAGCATCCACACACATGGGATGAGAGTCTTCCCTATGTACAACACAATTACAATAGAGCCATACAAACATCAACCAACCACAACCCTTTTCATGTGGGAATGAGATTTCGACCATTAGGTCCCATGGATGTTGCACTACCCCTTGCGACCACCCAGGTAGACTCATCCCATGATCAAATTGAAGTTGACCAAGCCATGCTAAAATAGAGATTGTCCTCATAGAGGTGAAAAATTGAAGACTTTTCACAATGTATAGCAACCTAAAACAATGGAGGACATGGGAAAAAGTGTACCAAGGATCTGTGTAGCCTCGGACAACAAGCAAGCAGAGTATCAGTCACATATAATTGAAGTGGAAGGTATGATCAACAACCAAACCATTTCTATTTTAATTGATTCATGAGCTAGCCATATTTATATATAGATCCTTAGATGGTGGAAAGTTTTCATTTGACAAGAAGAAAGCATGGAAAATCTTGTGGTTCAGCTATTTACCAGAGCCAAAAGAAAAGTAATGATATGGTTAAGTCATGTCCTATGCACATGAATGGATTGAACACCAGGGTGGATTTGAACATCTTTCCTTTAGGTTCCTATGACTGTCTAATTGGGATGACTTGGTTGGATTAACATCATGCTATCCTAGGGCTGGTCAAAAGAGATTAATTGCAATATTGGATTCAAACAAGGTTGCCCCTTGTCCCCTACCCTTTTTGGCATAAACATTGACACGTTAGAAGATTTCTTGGAAAAAGCAGGTTGTGTCAGCCCTACTCTCACTGGTATAGTCATCAATATTCTTCTTTATGCCGATGATATCTTTTTTATTGCAAGGATTCTCTATGATCTCTAAAACCATCTAATAATACTCAAGGATTTTTTCTGCAATATGGGTATGATCGTTAATATTGATAAGACTAAGGTCATGATTATTAAATCCAATAAGATCACTTATCATACCTTCGTAATAGAAATTATTTTAGGGGATAAATTTCGCTCATGGGCTAATTTTCCATGGTTTTTTCCAAAAAAAGATTCGCTATTCTAAAAATGATTCGCCCAAATTCTATAGGATAAAAATATTTTACCTTAAAAATAGCCAAAATTTTATACAAACTATATAGAAATTTGAATAGTTTTACAAAAATATCACCAAACATTTATAGTTGGCATATTAAGGATCAGTAAGATTCACCAAGCTACATTTTAAAATATTTTTCCATCCTTAAAATCATCCCTACTTCGTATATGACAACAACAACTTGGAGGAGGTGAATTCATACAAATATTGGAATTGATATTCACCACAAGCTCAATTGGAATTATAGCAAATTGAAAAAAAGATTATTGGGGGATGGAAATCTTATTATGGGCTTGAAAACAATTATAAATCAATTGATCTTTGGAGTTGGGATAAGAATAAAATTTTCTTTGAGACCCTTGCTATACCCATTATTATTTATGGATGTGAAGTCTAGGGTTGTAGTATCTCTCATGAATCCTAGAGAAAGATAGAGCAAATACAAAATAATTTTATAACCTATAATCTCTAAATTAAAGGAAGTACACCCTACCCATCCTCCTCTTAGAAACAAGCCTCTCCCTCAGTGAGAACATGGCTATGACTAGATACATAATGTATAAGAACAAGTTAAACAACATGGAAGACAAGATGCTTCATAAAATTGCTTCAAAATCGAGTCATAACCACCATCGACTCAAGCGAGGATGGCATAAAGATGCTCGATCTTGGCTAAACTCTTGGGGAATCATGGAAGAAACCATTTTGCAGAATAAAGATACTATTAAAAAAATCATCAAATCAAAATTTAAAGAGAAAATGTGGTGTGATAAAGAGTTAGAGGAAAAAATAAAATTAAGGTATTATAAACATGTAATCAATCCTAATCTAGAAGATCAAAATTATCTTTCTGTTTTTCCAAGTGTAAAGAAGAAAATAAACATTGCTAAGATGAGAACAAATTCTCATGAGCTCCATAGTGAAATTGGGCGTTGGTCAATTCTTAAAACGCCATGGGATGAAAGAGTGTGTCACCTTTGTGACACTAAGAAGGTTGAAGATGAAAAGC
>JZKD02S1674361.1:16945-31884 GCA_000966675.3 Picea glauca | reverse complement strand
TTGCTTATTTACTTTGCAGTTATTGGATAATAATGCTTCATTGATATAACACTTGGATTATATGGTTAAATTGCTCTATTACTGATTCACCCCCCCTCTCAGTAATCCAACACTACCTGGATCATAAGATAGCTTTTGTATGAGAAGTTTTTATACAATATTTAGTTTGTAACTATATCATAGTATCTAAACCATTAACATGAAAGGATTATAAAAGTTTTTAATATGAGAAGTTTACCTAATAAGGTTTTATTATTATTAATAGATAAAACATTAACATGAAAGGATTATAAAAGTTTTTTATATGAGAAGTTTTCCTAATACAATATAAGGTTTTATTATTATTAATAAATTAAAAATGAATTTTTATGTTATTTTTTTCAAATCATTTCCATTAAGTTTGAAAAGTCGTTATATGAGATTTTTTTTATACAATATAAGGTTTTTTTATTATTAATAGATTTAAAATAAATTTTTATGTTATATTTTTTAAATTACTTTCATTAAGTTTGAAAAGTTGTTATATGAGATTTTTTTTATATAATATTTAGTTTAAGTTATATAAATGTATTTTTATCATTAATATATTTAAAATTTTATTTTATTAATTTGTGTATCATTTTAATTTATTTTTTATTATATTTATATATTTTGTTTTTGAGATTTTTAATAAATAATTATTTTGTTTATTTATTTGAAAATAAATTGTATTAAATAATAATTAAACTATAAGTACTTTTTAATTGAAATGTAATTATTTGATCTCCAAAATACTAACACAATAATTAATAGAAAGACAACATTTTGTATTTTGATTCATTCCTCGCCTCGCGGCCTCATTCTTAAGCTGCTCCAATGTTAAATGCCGAGTGCAGCTCAAGGAGAGTAACGCACCTTGATGGCTTACTCTAGAGTTGTTCCTATGGCTTCGCCTGCCCGAAGAATGAGGGTGAAGAGGGCGGTTATAAAAAAGCTAGGGTTGGTTGACCCTGCTAGTTCGGTTCATCGATCGAGCTTGGTGGGAGGTGGGTGGTTATACTTGAAATACATTAATGAATCAAATAATCTAAAAAGATTATGCAAAAGGTCCTCTCGTCCGAAGGCACCCATGCACGTATATTTTAAATTTGTCAAAATATATAAATATTTTTTATATATTTTTGGCCTATTATAATATAGAAAATTGATAAAAATATTATTTCATTATAAAACATACAAACAAAATAATATTTAAAAAGAAAACATCATGACATGATTAACATTGTAATGCAGTAGTGTCATAGTAAAATATGGTTTATCTTAATCAACATGTTCCATCATAATCTATCCACATGGTAAACTAAGTTCGACCATAATAAAATCGTGTCAACCATAGTCAACCATCTTGGTCAACTACACTCAACCAAGGTGAAGGATAACCATGATCAACCATAGTGAACCTTTCCTTCCCAATGTCAACCAAGGTATACCAAAGTTAACCATGGTCATGGTCAACCATAATCAACCATAATCATTTTCAATTAATGTATTAATAGTTTAAAAATGTATTATTAATTTATTACTACTTTAATAATGTATTTATTAAGGTGTTAATACTTTAATAATGTGTTTATTAATGTATTATTACTTTAATAATGTATTATTAATGTATTGATAATTTAATATGTTACATTATAGATTAATGTATTAATACTTTAATAACATATTTTTAAATGTCATTAAGGTCAATGTATTACTGTTAACTTTTGAGCTATTATTAGGTTTCTTTTCAATTTACTACATAACAATAGCATATGTAGGATCACTTAGAGAAACAAAATTGCAATGTACACAAAATTTATTCTAAGAAGCCCTCATGGGGGTGAAAACCCAACAAAAACTTCCTTGATATAGATAGTCACTAAACTGCCAAGACAATAAACTGAAACACTAGAGAATATCCAACACTCAGTAATGCGCTTCTCTCTTCCTTCTCCCAAATGAAGATACCAAACTTGTGCACTTGATGAGCGAATGAGTTAGTTAGATAATGAGGCACTAGCCTCATTTATTTAATCTAGCTGGAAGGTACTGGAAAGGTGTCTCTTCATTGGGCAGGGTCGAATTCTCTTCTTAGTGTTTAAAACCACATTAATTAGGCACGGGGGACAAATTCTTAATTTGCATAATACAATAAGAGTTTGACCAATCCACAAAGGGGGATTTGGTCAATTACAATGCTTGACATGATCAATCCACAAAAGGGGATTGATATGATGAATATGTTATCACCATAACGATTTTTAGACAAGATCCAAGTCTCGAGAATTTAGCAAGAGCTACATCGTCGTGGGAGCCTGATAGTTTGGAGAATTGATGATTTAGAGGACCACAACATATCTGGCGGCATACAGACAAATATAACAGAGGCTCAAAAAGAATAAATTGACAGAATGTTGATTTTTAATCAACCCAGATCAATGACTAATGGCCATATCAAGAGGTGAACTTGCACCAGACTTAATCATATAAGCGCGGACTGAGGAAAACCATTATGGTTTTTAAAATGGATGTGCAATGCCTCCAGAGATACATCAAAGAGAAAGGCGGTTTTCTTGAAACCACTTTCTCCAAAGCCCTAATGTCACATGTTCCAATATGTCAAATCAAATAGTCGTGGGGCGGGCCAAAACTAGTTAGAATCACCCTGTTTCACTCGTTCGGTACTTCACAACTTTATGATGTCGGGTGAACGTTTCCATATAACGAACTCAAAAGCTAATCTTTTGAAATGGATTGGCCGAGCGTGGTGAACCAACGTACCTGTGAGAAAATCTGTCAGTGATTCATGATTGGAACTCTATAACTATCGATTCTCAAGTATGGATACATCATCTCATTCATAAACGAAGTAGTCTCCAATTTCTTTGAATCTTTGATTTCTGTAGGAACATTTCGGTGTCCACGAAATATGGGATACATGGACAAAGTTATATCTAGTGAAACTGGTCATTTACCTATGAGTAATAAGGAAAGGGTAATTGCACATATATTAATGACTAAATTCCACACAGAACCTACTACAGAATCAGGATTGGAAGTCAGGATAAATCCCATTATGAGGGATCTAGTCATCAACAGGTGAGCTGTAAAAAAGAAATAAAGAAAATGACAGAAGAAAGAAACCATAGCTGAAACGACTGAAAGTGTTGGGGAGAATCAATCGACCTAGTTGGATACTCTAAAGGAGAAGATCGCTAAGGTAAAATAAACTCTCAGGTGGAGATAAGTACATCCCAACAATCTTTTGACAGATGGCGCCTAGATATGATGAACCTGTTCCTAACAGTCCCTCTAAAATAGGGTAATAGTTATTATAAATCATTCCTCCTGTGTAACCTATCTCTAATCTTAGAACGATGAGAAGTCTGAACGTTTTGTATTCTACAAAGAAACCTTATATATATATATATATATATATATATATATATATATATAATCTCGAGGATATAGAAAGCATGGAAAAAAGAGGAGTCTGCCCTCTGTGTAGGAAGACCTTTGTAAATTTTTTGGGCTAGAAGGAATATATAAATGCAGAATCATATTTTGGACTAATTATGAATAGATTCTAACTGGTGGTGATATGAGTCTTTTTTCCCTTTCATAGTATGTGTTTCCTATGATCTTTTATTCCATATACATTTTTCATTTGTTTAAATTGGAGAGTTAAAGGCCCAGAATTCATCATTTGATGCTCTTGGTTTAGCAATTTAGATTATGGTTATCTCTTCTGAAGTAATTCATAATTCATTCCTATAATGCTCTTATGCAGTTATGTGTCCCTTTTCCTCTAATGCCATGAAAATTTTTCAGATATAAAAGCAGACTCACTGCTTGATTTAGCCTTTTCCTCTTAATAGTTCTTGGGTTTAACAATGTATTGTTTATTCTAGACTCCATAGCCCAAATGTAATCTTTATTCCTCCAATCATTTTATTAACCCCCCCCAAAACAAACCAAATCTAGCCACCTGATTATCATATAAATACCCAGTGACACGAGAGAGCCCCCTCGGAGTTGAGCAGGCTAGTGTCCATCTCTAAAATAGGTTGAAATAGTTACCTATGTCATTTGTCTATTCAGCTGGACAAAATTTACAGAGTGCTAACAGAATAATAACTCAATAATAAATAGAATACTATTTGTAGTTACAATATTTCAACACTCCCCCTTAACAAGAAGGGTATTCTAAAACATCATCAGGAGTGAGAGAGGGCAACAACATCAACAACATATGGAAAACTGACTGGAATATCTATAAATCATCGGAAGTTTTTTCTCATGATCAATATCATCATCCACAACAAGGAGATGGAATGACATCATCATCATCTACATCAACATGGATTAGTATAACACTAATACATCATCATCATCAATAACAAAACAAGGTTAATACATCATCATCAACAACAACATCACAACACAAAGGTTGGAGCATCATCAACATCAACATTAAGCTGCAAATTTTCAATATGAAGTTGGCATCTCATCAACATCAACATGAAGATGGAAATCTTCAGCATGAAGTTGGCATCACAACAACATCAGAACAAATCTAGAAATCCTAAGCATGAAGCTGACATCTGAACAACATCAACATGAAACTATAATTCTTTAGTATGAAGTTATATCTCAACAACATCAACACAAAGATGGAAATCTTCAGCGCGAAGCCAGAATCTCAACAACATCAACATGAAGCTGGAAATATTCAACACAAGGGTGGAATCACAACACTACTCCCCCTTTCGAGGGAGGTCCTTTTAGACTACACCAAGCTTGTCTCGAAAGTGCTCAAACTTTACAAGAGACAGAGGCTCGGTCAACACATCTGCAACCTATTCATCTGTGCCAACATAATGTCTCTCTGCACCATATCATGAATGTAATGATACCATATTTCTATGTTTTTTGACTTGTCATGGAACACATGGTTCTCTGCAATATTTATGCAGCTCCAGTTATCGCATAGAATCATGGTTTCTTCCATCTTCGGATCAAACAGACTTGTCAACAACTTCCAAATCCATATGACTTTACAACTGGCAGAACATGCAACAATGTATTCTGCTTCTTCCATGCTAAGAGAAATACTTGATTGCTTCCTACTCTGCCATGAGATCATGGTTGGCCCCATACTAAAACAACATCATGAGGTTCTCTTTTTGTCATAGAAACTTCCAGCCCAATCTGAGTCATTATATCCACTCAGTTTGAAGTCATGATCTCAATTATAACTGAGACCAAAGTCCAACGTACTCTTAAGGTATCTCATCACATTTTTTGCAGCAACAATGTGAACACTTATGGGTTCTACCATAAATTGAATCAAGGTGTTCACAAAAAAACATGTATCTAGCCTGGTATTCATCATATATATCAATGATCCAATGATCTGTCTATACAACGTAGCAACAACCAACTTTGATGAAGTATCAACCAGGAGCTTCAATTTTGTTTCAATGGGTGTCTTCATGGATTTACACTCCAACATATCAAACCTATTTAGTATTGAAACTGCATACTTCCATTGGTTAAGGAAGATCTTCTCTAGGCTCTGCCATACGTCAAGACCTAAGAAATAGTGCATTAGGCCTAGGTATTTATTCTCAAATTCTCTAGGGATATTCTTCTCACTATCGGTGATGATATTTTCTTCTCTAGTTAGAAATAAGTCATTCACATACAACAACAATATAACCGAATAATCATTCATATCCTTGAAGTACAAGTTAGAATAAAATTTACTCTTGGTAAAGCCCAACCTCGTGAGGAAACTATCAATTCTTCCATACCAAGCTCTAAGAGCTTGCTTCAATATGTAAAGAGCCTTCTTCAATGTACATACATGATTATTTTTGTCTTCAACTTCAAACCCTTGGGGTTTTTCTATATATGCTTCTTCTTCAATGAAACCATTTAATAAAAAAAAGTTCATGTCCATCTGGTGTAACTTCCACTTCATCTTAGGTGCAAGGGCTATGATGGTTCTTATTGAAGTGTATCTCACTACATGAGAAAATGTCTCTTCATAATCAATGCCTTGCTTTTGAGAAAAAACACAAGCTACAAACCTTGCTTTATATTTATCAATACTTCCATAAACAACATGTTTTATATTGTAAAGTCATTTGGAATATACCACATCCTCTCTCTTCAATCTGGGAACTATTTCCCATACATCATTCTTTATAATGGATTGATATTCTTATTTCATGGAATCTTCCCATTCTTTCTTCTGAATGGCTTATTCAAAGTAAGTAGGATCCTTCTCTAAGAGATCGCACATCAAAGCCATATAAATGGAGAATGGATTATGTTTCTTGACTTGTCTCATGGTTCCTTCGGGGACACCATACTTTTCTCCATCTTAAATAAGCTTCCTTTCCCAAGCTGGCTTTCTATTGTGGGAGATCGTCATCTGGGGAGGTTATTGAGATTTTATTATGTCATGATCTTTTGGAATCTCCTCCTCACGGGAAGTTATGACGTCTCTCACTGGTTCTGCAACTCTGGGAGATACAAGTTTTTCTTTATATACTTCTTCAAGATGACATCTTCTTGATTTCTTGAGTGTTGCATCTTCATCAAAGGTTACATCTCTAATGATCTCAATATGATGGAAACATGGTATATAAATTTTGAAGGCCTTGGAGATGTGACAATATCCAAAAAAATATCCCCTTCTTTCCTGAAGGATCCATCTTGGTTCTCTTCTCTTTCAGAATGTGTACGAATACTCGATAGCCAAATATTTTGAGATGGCTTAGTTCTAGATTCTTTCTGGAGAACATCTCTTCGGGGGTTTTGAACACAAGTGCACTATAGGATAATCCATTATGTACATATATTGTTGTTCTTACTACTTCGAGCCATAAGTGCATTGGAATATCTTGATTGTGGATCATAGTCTTCACTGCTTCCATTATAGTTCAGTTCTTTCTTTCTGCTACACCATTTTGTTGAGGATTGTAGGGAGTGGTGAGCTCCCTCTTGATCCTGATATATTTACAAAATTTTACAAACTATTTTGAGGTGTATTTTCCTCCATTATCTGACCTGAGTATGTTGATATTTCTTTCAGAGAGATTCTCTATCAAGGCTTTGAATTTCTTGAATTTACCAAACACTTCATCTTTTGACTTCAAAAAGTAAACCCAAGTTTTGCGAGAATAGTCATCAATAAAAGATACATATGATACATACCCACTAATGGAGGTTTATGGCATTGGGCCACATACATCTAAGTGGATGATCTCTAAGGCTCCTTCTGTTTTAGTGTCTCTCTTTGGGAAATGGTTCTTGATGTTCTTTCCTTGTGCACATCCATTGCAAACACCTTCATGGTCAACCTTGAATTCTGGTAGACCTGTGACTAGCTTTCTTACATATGGTAATGCCTTGTAGTTGATGTGAGCTAGTATTATATTCCAAAGTTCACATGGATTCCCAATGGAATGAGTCAAGGATTCTTTTGAGTGACATTTTAGCTTATACAAGTCACCTTCTTCTATTCCAATAACAATTGCATCTTCTATGGTTTTTCCTTTGGGACACATAAAAACTTCTCCATCTATGAAAGAAACTCTGAAGACTTTCTTATCTAAAGCTGAGATAGAAAGTAATTTCTTTGTCAAACCTGATACACATAGTACATACTTCATTTTCAATGGGGTCCCTAAATCAAGTTTGTAATTTGAATCTCCTACTCCTTTAATTGGGTGTTGGTAATCATCTCCAAGTGTAACTTTATGGGGAAAGTTATTTTCTGTAAGGAAAGAGAGAATATGTCTTTGACCTGTCATCTTCTTGGAAGCACCATTTTCTATGAGCCAAGTATCCTCGCCACGTGACACTAATCCCGAGAGGGAAGAGATTAAGACATAGTATTCAATCTGTTCTTTTATCACCTTTGTGGGTGGTTCTTCATCTTCAATTGTATGGGCATGTTGCCTTTTGTTTATATTTGTGTATTCTTCTCTTATAGCTAGACAATTATTAGTAATATGTCCCATCTTGTCACAATGGTAACATTGATAGGACGAAAAAATCCTTTTCTCTTCTTTGTCCTTTCTGAAACTTCTAGAATCTCCTTGGAGGATGAGATTATTTATGGATGAATTTATTTAGGGAGTGACACTCCTTATGTTGATGAGTTTCCTTTGGGAAGTGACATCTTCCTTCCTCCTTTAGTATGAGGAGCTAGGGCTTGATCTTCATCTCTTGATAGTACTTCTTCTTGGTTAGCTACTCTTGCTTCTTCTTTAATGCATTCTTTCCACAGACTGTCAAAATGTATTTCCTCCTTCTGGCACAAATAGTTTGGATGAATGCATCACAAGGTCTTGTGAGACCATTAAGATATGTCATTATGAGTTTATATTCATCTAGAGTACAACCAATTGCTTCTAGATGTTCCTTGAATTGTGATATTCTAGAGAAATCTTCATGAATTGTTTCTCCTTTCTACATCCTTTATTTGCAACCACTTGAGGGATCAAGTGATCTTCAATAGAGTCTGCAATGATTCTTTTGGACCTAACCCTGTTCTTTTGGTGTTTTTCTTTAGCTGCAACATTCGTAGGTTCTGGTACATATTCTTTAATGAATCTTGCTAGGTTATTCTCTTGAAGAATGAGTGCAATCCTATTCTTCCAGGCATGGAAGTTATCCACACCTTCTAGCTTTTCAAAAAGTTTAATGCTTGCAGACATCTTGACCTGGAGCTAGGAAAATGACCAAAAATTGAAAATGCTTAGAATTTAAATCCGAACTTACCAAGAGGTGCACTTGGTTGAGGTGAGTAGCGTGGCTTAGTCCAATTTAAGAAAATACAAATTTTTTTTCGCTTCAAACTGGGCCTGCTAAATTTTGGACTGGTGCTTCTAGTACTAGTTCTCGTTTCCTGGTTTTCTTGTACCAGTGAAAACTATGGTTTCACTTTCCAGTAGTTTTTTCCATTGAAAAAGTGAAATGAGGCTGACAAATAGTTTTCTAGGCTAGGGAGCACTTCCTTGATGAGTTTTAGTTTGAAATTCCTCTTCAATAGAAAACCCTAATTTTCTTGTACGACAACAGTGACACTTTTGCTTATCGAATGAAAGGTTCTCTCTTCATCTTAGCTCTGATACCATTCTAAGTTTCTAGCTATTATTAGGTTTCTTTTCAATTTACTAGATAACAATAGCACATGTACGATCACTGAGAGAAACATAATCACAAGATACACAACATTTATCCTGGGAAACCCTCATGGGGGAGAAAACCCAACAAAAACTTCCTTAATATAGATAGCCACTACAATGCCAAGACGATAAACCAAAACACTAGAGAATATCCAACACTGAGAAATCCACCTCTCTCTTCCTTCTTCTCCCAACTGTAACTACCAAACTTGCACACTTGATGAGCGAATGAGTGAGTTAAATAATCAGGTGCTAGGCTCCTTTATTTATACTAGCTAGGAGGCATTGGAAAGATGTCTCTTCGCTGGGTAGGGTCAAATTTTATTCTTAGTGGTCAAAACCACTTTAATTATCCCTCGGGGCCAACTTCTTAATTTGCATAATACAATTAGGGTTTGATGAATCCATAAAAGAGAATTTAGTCAATTAAAATTCCAACATGATCAATCCACAAAAGGGGATTGATTTGATGAATAATAACTCAATAATAAATAGAATACTGTTTGTTGTTACAATATTTCAACAATTACCACTTTATTAATATATTAATTTATTAATGTTTTATTATTACTACCTTAGAACAAGTATGACTCTAAGATTCTTCCTATGAAATATATAACAATAGTTCAAAGTTTCTATCTTTTTTCCAAAGGAAACACTAAGTTAGGTTTTTTTTTTAAACTTCACCAAAAATTCCATTCCATTATGTGTCAAACACAAAACAACATTGTGATGCGACAAACATACCTCAGCGTTGCAATATGAAAAACAAAACCAGATGTTACAACATGATGAACTTAGTAATGTTGTAATGTATCGAACATAGTAACGTCACATAGTGACAAACATAATAACATTACAATCTGAAGAACATAATAACATTGCAATCTGCTAAGCATAGTAACGTCGCAATGCAACAGACATAAATTGATGTCACAATGTGACCAACATAGCCATGTCATCATAATGTGGATAGTAACATCACATTGTGACGAACGTAAACATATGTTGCAATGTGTCACTCATTGTTGTGTCATTGTAATGTGACAAACATTTCATCACATTGAAATGTGACACACATATCCCAACGTCACCATGTGACAAACATTTTCAAACATCGTAATGTGTCGAACATAGTAACGTTCTAATCTACCAAGCATTGCAATGTTGCTATTTGATAAACATTGTCCTTTCATCACAATCTGACGAACATATATGGATGTCGCAATGTGATGAACATTTCCCTATCATTAGAATCTAACGAACACATATGCACGTTGCAATGTCATGAACATTTCCCTATTATCATAATTTGACGAACATAAACAGACATCCCAATGTGACGAACACATCTTTGTTGTCACAGTATGATGAATATATCCTTGTCATCATAATATGTCTCATAGTGACAAACATAATAACATTGAAATATGACAAACACAGTAATGTTGCAATCTGTTGAACGTAGTAACGTCGCAATGTGATGAACCTAAACTAATGTCACAATGTGACCAACATGGCCATGGCGTCATAATGTGGATAGTAACATTGCATTGTGACGAACACAAACATACTTTGCAATGTGTCGCTCATTGTTGTGTCGTGACAATGTGACGACCATTTCCTCACATTGCAATCTGACACACATATCCTGATGTCACAATGTGACAAACATTTCCAAACATCACAATGTGTCGAACATAGTAACATTCTAATGTACCAAGTATTGCAACGTTGTAATTTGATGAACATTGTCCTGTCATTACAATCTAACAAATATATATAGACGTCGCAATGTCAGGAAATCCGATGAACATATATGGACGTCAAATTGTGATGAACATTTCCCTGTTATCATAATTTGATGAACATAAACAAATGTCGCGATGTGACGAACATATCCCTATCGTCACAAAATGATGAACATATCCTCACAATGCAATCTGACACACATATCTTGACGTTGCATTGTGACAACCATTTCCAAACATCGCAATGGGACGAACACAACCCATTGTTGGAAGGTGATGTACACAACCCAATGTGGCAATGGGACAAACATAGGCCAACATTGCAATGACATGATCATTTCCCGAAGTTACAATGTGAAGAACATAACTGGTCATTGCATTGTGACAAGCCTATTCAACGCCATAGTGTGATGAACAAAAAACCTTCATCGTAATTTGGTGACCATAAACTTACAATTTCATGTGATGAACAAAAGTTGATGTCACAACGTGATGAATGAAACATGTTGTCACAGTGTGATAGGAACAAAACATGATCAACATTGCAATGTAGTATTGACATAGTAACCTATAGTTAAACATAATCGACACAACCCACCATAATCACATCTCAATGGTCAACGAAGGTCAGCCGTGGGCATGGTCGACCATAATAAACCTCGATCAACCATAGTCAACCATGGTGAAGGACAACCACAAGCAACCTTAGTGAACCTTTTCTTCCCAATGTCATCCAAGGTCTACCAAAGTTAACCATGGTCATGGTAAACCATAGTCAACCATAGTCATTGTCAATTAATGTATTAATACTTTATTTTATACATTAATGTATTAACACTTTAGTAATGTACTACTAATTTAAACTAATATATCATTTTATTAGCATATTAATACTTTATTAATGTTTAATGTATTATTACTTTAGTAATATATTATTAGTATACTTTATTAATGCATTAATATTTTAATTCTTTAGCAATGTATTAATAATAATGTATTAATTAATCAATACATTACATAATTAATGTATTATTATTTTAATTTTAAATTATAATAATGTAATAATGTATTAATTTTTCATTTTACATTATATAGCCTCAGTGAGCCTAATGGTTAATAACATGTGTTTCCTCTTATAATACTTTAGTAATGTATTTATTAATGTATTTAATGTTTTATTAATGTATTACTTTATTTGTGTATTAATACTTTAACAATTTATTAATTAATAACTTATTAATGTATTAATTAATTAATGGATTACATTATTAATATAGCAATCAATTAATACTTTACATAATACATTGCATTAATACATTAATAGAACATTAAGCATTATACATTAATATATTATTATTATATATTGCATTAAAGTAATAATTAATTAATACATTAATTGTATATTAATACATTAATGGTAGTCCCCAAAGCATCTAGGTGGTAAACTAGTAACAACTGTGCCATTAGTTTGGAAAGGTGAAAAATGACACAAATAGGCTTATATCAACCACCTTTAAAAAGTGGTTATTGCTAATTAGGAAGATAGGCTTACACCTATTGACAATGTGCACAATTAATGATCTTTTAATTTAAAAACCTAATTTGATGGCTAGCAATAAAAGATGCTAACATGCCCCCGGGGGGAAATGAAGTTCCATGGGGTTTCGAGTACAATTCGCCCCGACTTACCTTGTGTGCCGCTTAAGGGGCATCGTGAGGTTTCGAGTTCAATTCCCCCCGACTTACCTTGTGTGCCACATAAGGGGCATCGTGGGCACACCTGGAGGTTATAGTGGTAGAGGTTGGATAACACGGCCACGTGTAACGTGAGCACGTTCCCAACTAGTTGCTGATTCCTCTAGACACAAAAAAAAATAAAAAAAAAAAATAAATAAATAAAAGATGCTAACATATTCTTCATGGTCCTCTCAAATCAATGAATTTGATTCATTCTTCATAACTTCATTGTATTTATGAATGCATAAGCTAACCTATTTAGTTTTTCACATTTACTTAAGTGGATTTATTTTTATTTTTTTTTCTTCTTCTTCTTTTTTTTGTTCCTGGGTTTTAACTAAGCGGGGGTTTCTTTTATTTTTTTTATGAGCCTGGGTTGGGTTTGAATTAATTTTAACTGCGTGGGTTTTAATGCCTATACCTATCGGTGTTTACGTGGACTTTGTGGCTTTGCTAGTTACGTTCAAAGGCATACATTATATAACATATGCAGTGCATATGTTATATAATATGTTATATTATATAACATATGGAGTGCATATGTTATATAATATAAAATATGCAGTGCATATGTTATATAATATAACATATGCTGGATAATGGGCACAATTAATCACTTTTTAATCCCTAATTCTAATCTAATGGCTAACAATTCGTCATCCCAAATCAATGAATGTGATTTACTCTTCATAACTTCCTTGTATTTTTGAATACATCCGTTAACGTGTTTACTTTTTAACATTTATCTAATCATATTAAACTTTTGAACCACTGTAGCATCTCTTCCGCAATATATTCACCAGTTTAACTGTGGCGTGACTGGATTTTTGTAAGCGCAGTGGACACTTGTTTCTTCCCCAATAAACACATGTCTTATCTGTTTAACCCCTCAAGGCGTCAATGGATTGAAGTTAATGTTGATGGTGGGGAAGGTTTAGAGGGCATGGTCGTATGTGCAACAACCGTGGAGATTTGAATGCGATTAGTGAAGTAAAGTGGTTTTGTTTCTGTCAAGTTATTTGTCGTCCTTCGTTGAGTTATTTTCTGTGTAATGTGGTAATGTGTTTGTAATATTATTGTTGTTTTAGATGTGTAAAACATGTGTGAATGTTGGCTCTAAAAAATGGAGTAACTTACCTTTAAATTTTATTACAGAAGATTGTTGAACTAGAGCAAATATTCGCAAGTAAATGAAGAATTAAATAGAAGGTCGCGATGTGCAGGAATAATGGTTCGAAAGGCAAAGAAAATATTGATGAAATATAGGAAGTTTTATTTTCAAACCTTAATTAAAGTTTATATTAAAATTAGATTTAATAAATTAAGGCAAAGAAAATATTAATGAGATATAACAAATTTTAGTTTCAAACCCTAATTAAAGTTTATATTAAAATTAGATTTAATAAATTATAGATACCTTTTGGGCGTTCATCAGCCACAATTATATGGCTGTGCTAGTTTTATATTTGTTGATACATCCAAAGTTTTAAGGACAACAATTGTACCGGAACTCGGAGTAAAAAGAGAACCTATGGTTTCGGAAACAACAAGCTTGTTTGTCATTTTGTGTAACACCGATATATCTCGCTGGTGCAGGTCACTGCTTTTCTTGGAGGTGGAATTTGCGTAGGAGTCCGTTTTCATCACGTTATTGCAGACGCAAAGTCCTTTTGGCATTTTATGGAGTGTTGGGCGGAACAGAGCAGAGGGATTCCTACTTCGAAAAAACCTCGCCACATGAGAACAGTCTTTAAGCGGGACAAGCAGAATTACACAATACCCAACATTTCATGGACGGCTAAACAAGTACTCACCGATCTGAGTAAGGAAGCGTATATTTCCAGTTTTACGAGAGATGATTTACTCCCCAGGAAATGCACCAGTAACACCTCAGAGGAGAACAGTGCGAACATTACTACAATCCAGAAATCCATGAAAGAAGAAACAAAACTGGAAGTATCATCTTTTCATTTCAGCGAAAAAATGATAAAAAAGTTGAAGGAACGATCCGGAACTTTATCTTCATTTGTAGCAGTTGCCGCACAGTTTTGGAGATGCATAATGAAAGCACGAGAAGTTCCACAGGAAGAGTACGTTGATATTGAAGTGGTGGCTGAATGTAGAGGCCGGGTAAAGCCACCTTTACCTCAAACGTATTTTGGGAACTGCGTAAGCTACGGTTATGCCCGGACTACCGCGAAGGAGCTAATGGAGCAAGATATCC
>JZKD02S1674360.1:75252-91564 GCA_000966675.3 Picea glauca | reverse complement strand
TATCATGTATGTTCAGGGATGTGTAGAAGGGAGGGGATGAATCATCTCTATCTTCTACCATGGGTCCTAGGACAATTGTTGGCTTTTCGTCTTGGAGGTTTATGGAGTCTGTGGGAAGGCATGAGGCTTCAGACTGTAAGAGCTCAGAGAAGCATCTTTTAAATTCTCCATGTTTAATTAGCTCGGTGAGGGGCAAAGGGATTCTGATCTTTTGAATCTCATGTCCGAAATTAAAAGAAGATGCAGGCTTTGGAATTTCTCTTATTTCAGGAATAGAATTGTGGACAGTGGGGGAGAGGGGTTTAGCCTTCTTACCTTCACGATTGTCGGCTACTGCATTAGCAGGTTTTTCAATTCTAGTGGACTGCTCAGGAATATCAGGCGTTGTTGTCTTTTTATCGGACCTTAGGTTGTACCTGCCTCGATCGCCACTAACCTTGTCTCCCTTGCTTAGTTCATTTAGCTGACTGTCCATGAGAGACTCCTCGTATGCTGATTGAGTGAGATGAGGGAAAGAAGGAGTGTCTCCGATGCAATGGATTTCAGGATCAAGCTCGTCGGCTTCTCTTTCTTCCCCCTCAGTCACGAAATTGTTTTGAAAAGGGGCCTGAATCTTATGGTATTCTCTGTCTCTTCCCTTCTCCCTTTGCATATTCGGGGAAGTAAAATTATTTGGCCTCCTGAATCCTCCTTTATTTTTGGCGATCTGAGGGCCTTTATATGCTTGCCTCCCTTCCACCCTCATTCTCTCCATCTCTGCGGACAGAGACTTCACCATCTTAGTCAGCTCATCCACTTGAGGGTGGGACACCAATGGGCCAGAAGTTGAGGCTTCTGACCTTCCTTTTTCTTCCGTCCACGTCGGCCTTTTTCCTCAGTATGTCAGCTGCTAATACATTGGATTCCACTTCTATGGCCGCATCTTTCATTTGGGCTAAGGAGGTGGCTCTTCTTTCTCTCAACAAAAGGCAGAAATCAGGGTCAAATGCACCAACATAGGAAATTTGGGCAGAGGCTTCTGAGGTCTTTATCTCTACAGGAATCTTATTATACATTTTATTGAATCTTTTGGAGAAGTCAGAGACAGACTCTCCTTCCATTTTCTTCAGAGACCCAAACTCTGTCATGTAATACATGAAATAATTCCTATCTCCCCACTGCCTCAGGAAAACACTATCCAGGGCTTCAATTCCAGCAATAGATCCGAGGGTCAATCCTCTAAACCATTTCCTCACCTCGTCGTCCAGGCTCTGGATGAAGACTCTCATCTAGACATATTCATTTTCAATATTTAAGTTATCTGCATAACTGTAGAAAGCAGCCAGGTGCTCTTCGACAGTTATGTCTCCTTCCCTAGTGAACTTGGGCATGTATTTCAAGTAATCTCCAGCAAGAAGAGGATGCATAGGTTGAGGCAGGATCAAGGGAGCGTATCGAGCGGCAACTATGGCATCCATTCTATTCAGAGGGGGATTATCACCAGCCGTAGGGATGTTAGGCGGAGGAGAACTCAGAGGAGAAGGAGTTCGCGAAGGGGCTACTGGGAATGAGTCCTGAAGTGGAGTGGAGAACAAGAGAGGATTTAAGGCAGAGTCTAATGAACTCGGGTCGGCAAGCGCTTTTCTTCATGCAGGAGTGGGAAAATCCACTGCAGTCACGAGTCTTCGCCGATAAACAACTTCAAAGGAGAGGGGAGTGACAAGGATTTCCCCCTCCAATCCCAGATCAGGAGGGGAAAACTCAGCACGAACACTCCCAAAATTTAGGAAGCGGGAAACTTCAGAAAACGGTCTGCTGGGAAGCTGAGGAGAAGAAAATGGAGTTTCTACAGAAGGGGATAGCGGATTACCTAGTTCGACGATGAAAACTTCTTCTTCGGAGGCCTTTCCCTTTCTGAGCACCACCTCTGGATTTGTTTCGGGAGTAGCTAGAGGCATTTGTGGATGAGACTGCGTATGCCTGCCTCTGAAAGCCACAATTAACAAAGCAGGTTCTCCCCAGCGGAGTCATCACAATGGAGTTGTCAGGTGCAAATTAGCAATCTTGAAAGGCTCCGATAACCCGATGCACCCTCGGATTCAGAGTCTCAATGTCATTCTACCTAGGGAAAATCTTCAATTTCGTCCCAGGCAACGGCGCCAGAAATGTTAGCGTCAGAGGTCACTCCTGGATTTCTTGCAGGAGCAGAGACCGACACCCATCAGTTTAGTGTCGCGATTTGTTTAATTTGGTGATCAAATGGAGATTAACTCAAACGATGTGGTTCCAACCCTGAAACTAGGCCAGGTCTACATACGCAAGTGAGGTCTTAGGTAACTTCAGACAGTGAGTTGTAGTAAGGGTGAGTAGGGGGAAGACTTGTATAAGAGAAATCCAAAGGTTTGTTCTAAACATCAGGTTCCTAACAGACTGTGGAAGAAAACATCTAAACGCAAGATCTTCTTACGCTCAAACATAGAAAACCAGAGAGAACAATAATGCCACAATAAATCCTTTATCATAACATAAATTCCACAATTTGTACAAATCATTCGATCATGAACTCTCGTAGTGTAAGATGAAAACTTAAATGGGAAAAGAAAGACTATCTGCAATTAAACAAGAAATCTTACATACAGATGCATAACCAGAGCTAAGGTATATGTTAAAACTTTACAATCGGGAGCTTCGCTCTACCATCGATACCTTACAAAATACCAAGATTGATTTTATATACTCAGAGAAAAATGCATAACAAAGGCATGCCCAGTCGCCCAAGGCTTGGTGTCTTTTCAGTCAAACTCATACTAATATCCTTTGTCGGACACCATCTTAACTGCGCATGGCTTCTGCAGGGGGAGTAGTTGAGTCAGTAAATGTTTTTTTAGCGTGTGCAGACCTCCTCCGGCTAGTCGAGGACTCAGCATGGCTTTTCTGTAAGAAAGAGTACACAGGACCCTCTCGATCGGACCGCTTACCAGACCCTCCATACTTCACAATTAATGAACGAAGAGAAGTTTCAACCACCCCTTCTTGCTTTCATCTACTCCAAGTGAAGATCAGGATTGAGGTCGGGTCTGATGGCAACTGGAGGTCGTGATGGGCTTCTCTGCGACTGAATTCGGTGCTTCGGCTTCCTTTACACAACTCTGCCCCTTTCCAAGTGTCCACGGGTTGTGACTGCGTGCCTACTCCCATGGCACTTTTCGGCGTTCACGATTATGTAGGGGATGCTCCTTGCTCCTTGAAATCGCGATGAGCGATATGCCGAGACGAGTCGATCTGGTGCCATGCATCCTTCAAATCCGACGGTTCTAAACTCATCCGACGCTGCGGTGGTCCCTAGGTCCTGAATGCTCTCGCTACTTTGTGCATCGGGGATATGAGGGAATTGTTTCTTGAACTTCGAAATCGCGATGGGCGAGGAGGTGGGGAGCCTAATCACGTGCCAGGTGTCCTCTTCAGATGGACGACTGAGACCGCTCCTCGATAATGTGGGCCCACCTTTGGGCGCTTCTCCTTTCACGACTCGCGGGACGGGGACCCTTGGTTCCTTTTCTTCAACTTCTGCTTTCCTGAGATGGTGATATGGGCAGGGCTCCCTCTTTGGTTAGTGCTCTCCATATGTAACCATTGGCTAGGACCCAAGTACTCGCACATTTCTCTACTCATGACCTCTCAAGTCGGAGTATCAGACTTTGGAATTCTCCCTTCGCGAAGTCCCGAGACGTGATGGTCAGCGACGGTTGACCTTCTTCGGTCGCTTTTCGTGACTCGAAATCTCGTGCAACCAAAGGGATATAGTCTGCCCTTTGAACTCGTGAACCTCGAGCTCGCAAAACAACTGTAGTTCTCATACTGATCGCGATTGACGCTCCTTGAAAACATTTTTGTGCTATGCTTGGCGCGACTTGGTTAATTTGCAATTACTCATCAATCGTTATCCTGTGATGTCGCTGAAACCTTTCCGTTGAAGACTGAACTGCCCGCTCGCTTGATTTTAAGTCCGAAAAGGACTTCTTTTATGTGTTGTGCTTGGGCGCTCCTCGAGCGACCTGCAGACCTGTGTATCCCGATACCAAAGACAAGAAATGTTGCTAACAGCATGAATATTAAATTTTAAAAAGAAATTTTAAACTAAATCCCAGAAAAAATTTTCTATATGCTCCCATTCTTGGATGTTTTTCTTGATAAATCGTTTTGATCTGTTTAGCAATCATCTCATCATCTCCATAAACTATGAGATTCGCAATTTTCATTTTTCTAGTTGTTTCTAAACACAAAACCAAAGTTTCATATTCACACACATTGCTTGTGGTTTCAATTTCAAATTGCAATCTGAATTATAATGGAATCAAATTCGCAGAAGGTGAAATAAAACAAACACCAACTCCAAAACCCTCATAGGATTAATCTCCATCAAAATACATATTCCACATTGCATTCTTAAAACCCTCATTTTCAGAAAGAAAAATATTAACATTTTATGTACAAATTTCAAATTCATTATTTACAGATAAAATACAACATCACATATCTTGATTTACTGAGTATACGAGATAATTTTTTGAATTTTTGGGATAACTAACAGTGTATGCAAGTTTAGTTTCCATATAAATTCTCCTGGTTTCTCCACCAAAAACTGGAACAGTGGTGTATGTCATGTCCATTTTTAATGTACCACCTAATTTTCTTCCCCAATATCTTGACAAAAGCATTCCATAATTCATAGGCATGTCCGCTACAACCACATCCATCTTAATTCTTTTCACATAAATCTGAACCAAATATACTACTAAATCCTTGATCATTCCCAAAAATATGTGTATGTATGATGAATGTTATGCTCATGAGTATTTACTTCATGTTATGCATTTGTTTTACATGCTATGTATGAATGATTTCTTGCTGAGTGTTTGAAATCTAAGAAAGGAAGTAGAAGAAATGAGTTTCAATTGTTTCTCTATCTGAGCAAGAATTCCTACAAGGAGTGCAGTTGAAGGTGTCCGCAAGGAGTGCGTTAACAGAAGGCTCAGATAGTTTAAATTTTTTCCTCATTCACTCAAAGTGAAATTGGCACACAAGAGCCGTGCAAGGAGTGCGCAGGCCAAGGAAAGTCTCAGGGTTGTGAACCTGAGCAAGCATTTGGAAGACTATTGTTGTCGGAGTGTGCAGAGTCGAAGGTACTCAACACTTGGAAGTGTTTGAGGATTGCCGCAAGAAGTACGCACGAGAGTATTCTTGGAGACTCAGAATTGTGTGAAGCTCAGGAAGGACAAGGCTTTCAAGCTCGTCGAAGAGAAGCACAGGGAGTCTGTGCCGTGGAGTGTTTGAACAGGCGCTACAAAGTTACGCGTAGGAGGACCAGTTTTCACAGAGGAATACTGGGTTCACCCCGTAGAAAACATCAAAGAGGAAGAGATCGATGGTTAGGATCTTGTGGGGAGGATTAGTGAAATCCCGTCAGCCGTTGGATCTTCCAAATAAGTGAGGAGGTTACGGCCGTGTTCAGAGTTCAAGCTCTAGGGGTCATGAGTCGTTGGATCGTTGATCAATTACCCGTCAGTCGTCCGATTCGACAGGACTTGCACAGGATTTAAGTCCTCGTGAGTAGAGGGAAACCCCTAAGAAGACATTGGGGATTTGGTCATCAGGGTTCATACAAGTGAAGTGGTTAGACTTTGCATTTGGGTAAAGTCCGAGGTTCGATCTGAACCATCCATCATTTGGGACGCATGTCAGAAGATCTGATGAAGTCGGGGTTCAGCATATCGGAGGTCCTAAGGACAGGATACTCTTGCAACTTGGAATCGCGAAATGCGATATCCCGACAGGCCGAAGGAATAGTGTGGGGCCCAACTGACGTCGTCTCATCGTAACAAGGGAATTGGGAATTGCCAGAGTGAAAACCCCGAAGCATATGAGAACCGTCCATCCTTGAGGACGCGTGGCCGAGATCAAAGTGATCAGGAAATCAGCATTCATGAAATCGGGGGAATCGAAGGCCAAAGCATTTCAACAATTGAAGTCGAAAAACCCCGAGGGAGATCTAGAGCCATTGATCTCAGCGCTCACCGTTGTTGATTTTGGTTACGGTGGAAGGGCGTCCTGGTGATGTCATATTGGGAATCTATGAGTCGGAAGATCGGGGATTCCGTGGGTGAGAGATTTACTACATTTCAACACTCGAAAACCCGAATCCCGATAGGGAATATGACTGCGGTCATATAAGAGGAGGTCGTGTGGACTGAACGCAGAGCCCGAAGGCTAAGGCAACAAAGGAGCACATCGGGATATTGGAGGTCGGGAAATTGGGAACCAAAGAGTCGAGACATCAGGAGTTTGAAAACCCCGGAACCCGATTTTCTATTCTTTTGTCGTCGAAAAGAACAATGACCGACCTAAAGATTGTAAAGTGTCGAAAAGACCTGTGGGTCAAATTTTCGAAGGAGATTCCAGCGGGAATCAGAGGAGCCACTTCGGCTCAAGGGAGGAAATTGAATGATCCTTAAGATTGGGAGGTCAGGCGCATGACTTGCTGAGGTAGGTGCCCGAGTGGACGCCATCAAGTGGTATCAGAGCCTATTTCTTGTCTGTATATTTTAGGCAGGAAGAGGCAGGAAGAGGTAAAGAGCACTCTGATACACATCAAGTGGTATCAGAGCTTAGAAAAGTTTATTTTCTTTCTGTAGAAAAGAGAAAGGAAGATTCACCATGCCACCGAGGAGAAGAGATAGACAATCACCCGATCCAGAGGAGGAAAGGGAGATACCCAGAGGAAGGGGTAGAGAAGTGTAGAATCTAGAAGTAGAAAGAGATCTTCATAACTTACGCACTAGAGTTGTGGACATGGAAATAAGACAAAGGCGCACAGCTGATGTAGGAGATATCAGTGAGTCCGAAAATGAATATGATGTTGGACATGGAGAAGAAGAAATCACAGCGGAGGATGTAGAAAATGGGCACTTACTTAAATTTGTTGCAAGAATGGGTGCAAAGGTGAAAATGGACATTCTAGTTTATGAGGGAAATATGGATGTAGAAGATCTTCTAGATTGGATTAGAGCTCTAGACACCTATTTTGACTATGAAGATATTGAAGAAGACAAGAAAGTCAGGCATGTCATCACGAGATTAAAAGGACATGCAGCCTTGTGGTGGGATGAACTACAAGTGGATAGGCGTTGCCAAGGCAAGCATAAAATTAAGCGCTGGGACAGGATGATTGCAAAGATGAAGGAAAAATTTATTCCCAGGGACTATCAAATTTATTTGTTCAGGAGGATGCAGAACCTGAGACAGAAGCTGATGACAGTGAAGGAATATACTGAAGAGTTTTACAGGTTGAATATCAGGGCAGGTCATCGTGAAAGCAATGACGGAAAAGTGGCTAGGTATATGAATGGCCTGAGATATGAGATTCAGAATGAAATGAGTATGGTGACCATCTGAACGGTGGAATATGCTTATCAAATGGCTCTAAAAGCTGAAGAGAAGCTGAGCTGAAAATAGAATCAGAGGGGTAGAGGCAGAAGTCAGCCTAGAGGAAAATCAGTTGCCCAAGAAAGAACCCAAAAGCCCAGGGACGACTGGAAGAAACCTCAGACTCAGACAGAGAGAGGTGGAAGTTCATAGTGAGGGCGATACATAGAGCAAAGAGAACAGCATACTGAGAAGAGAGGAGGATATGCTGATAATAATAGGTTTCCTCGTACCAGAGGTAGAGGAAGTGGAAGAGGTGGAGTAATCACATGCTTCACATGTGGGAAGAACGGGCACAAGTCTTATGAGTGTCCTGATAAAAAGAAAGAAACTGGAGAAAATCACATCGTCGAGGCACAGAGGCGAGATGTTGAGGCAGAAGATGTTGAAGGCAGAAGATCATTGGTGATGTGAAAAGTCCTTTTGACACCATAGAAAGAGGTGGAAAGTTCAGTCCAAAGGACCAGACTTTTCAGGACTGCTTGCAAGACCAAGGACAGGGTGTGCAAGGTCATTGTGGACAGCAGTAGCATAGATAATCTTGTTTCAACTGAGATGGTAGAGAAGTTGGAGCTGGAGACGACTGATCATCCAAGCCCATATAGAGTTTCATGGCTACAAAAGGGACATCAGGTAAATGTCACTAAGCAATGTTTGGTTGAACTCAAAATAGGAGGATATAATGATAAGATTCTATGTGATGTTATTCCTATGKATGTTTGTCATCTATTATTGGGTAGACCGTGGCAATATGATAGAAATGTGATTCATGATGGGCGAATGAATACATACACCCTRGAGAAGAATGGGAGGACACACATKTTGCTTCCGATTAAGGATAAGGACGTGAAGCCGGAAGTAAGCAASAYTGTACTTCTCATGAGTGGMAAGGAACTWCTTACAGAGSTTAAGAAGAAGGAGGATCCACAATTCTTTGTGRTCAGSAAGTTGAAAATCGTTATGACTAGCACAAGAGTGGATGATTTACCAGAAGAAGTTCAGGAACTGYTGGAAGAGTTCRCTKACATCATAGTGGATGAACTACCTCGTTCATTGCCACCGATCAGGAGTGTGAGTCATCATATCGATCTCATACCAGGAGCCAGTTTACCAAATAAAGTCACRTAYAGATTGACGCCACAAGAGAATGAGGAAGTTAAGAGGCAAGTCCAGGAGTTATTGGACAAAGGTTTGGTCARGGAAAGCTTGAGTYYGTGTGTTGTTCCAACARTACTCAGTCCGAAGAAAGACAGAGGCTGGAGGATGTGTACTGACTCAAGGGTGATAAATAAGATAACCATTAGGCACAGATTTMCATTRYCGAGGATGGATGATMTGATGGATTGCTTGAGTGGAGCAAAGTACTTTTCAAAGATTGATTTGAAAAGTGGATATCACCAGATTCGCATGAGAGAAGGCGATGAATGGAAGAYAGCATTCAAAACAAATGAAGGGWTGTATGAATGGCTAGTCATGTCRTTTGGCTTAACGAATGYGCCAAGTACCTTTATGAGGTTGATGAATGAAGTCCTGAAAGATTTCATCRAAAAATTTGTTATCGTATATTTGGATGATATATTGATTTTCAGTAAAATGGAAGGTGAACATATGAAGCATTTGGCCATTGTGATGAAGAGATTACARCAAGAGAATCTATTGATAAACATRAAAAAATCCTCATTCATGAAAACAGAGCTCGTTTACTTGGGATTCATTATATCTGYAGATGAATTGAGGATGGATCCAGACAAGGTGGAGGTAATTAAGAATTGGCCATCACCGAAGAATATTTTTGAGGTGAGAAGTTTTCACGGATTGGCTAGTTTCTACCAGAAGTTCATCAAGAATTTCAGTAGAATTAGTGCAGCAATGATGGATACAGTGAAGAAAAGACATAAATATTTTCACTAGACAGAAGAGGTTGAGCAAAGTTTCAATTTGTTGAAACGGAAGATTACGGAACAACCAATTCTGGTGTTGCCGGACTTCCAAAAGACATTTCAGGTAAAATGTGATGCAAGCAGGTTTGCAATAGGAGAATTCGTAAGTCAAGAAGACAGGCCTATCGCATACTTCAGTGAGAAGCTGAATGAGGTGAAATTGAAATAATCCACTTATGATAAGGAGTTCTATGCCATCATCCAGGCATTGAAGAAATGGAGGCACTATTTGATTCCGAAGGAATTTGTTTTATATAGTGATAACCATCCATTGCAGTTTGTGACTCAACAGGAAAAGTTGAATCAGAGGCATGTTAAATGGGTTGAATACATGCAGAATTTCACTTTTGTGATAAAAACATATTTCTGGTACTGCTAACAAAGTTGTTGATGCTTTGAGCAGGAAGTGTTTGCTGTTGTAGGAATTCAAAGTCAAAACATTGGGTTTTGATGATCTCAGAGACATGTACGTAGATGATCCAGACTTCAAGGAAGTGTATGAAGCAACTGGGAATCCAGTTCTCAGAGACAGAAGCTCGTGGATAGAATACATGATCCAGGAAGGATTGTTATTTAAAGGCAATCAGTTGTGTATTCCAAATTGCTGCATGAGGGAGAATCTGCTGAAGGAGAAACACAGTGGAGGATTGGTTGGACACTTTGGTCGTGAAAAAACATTCGCAAAGCTGAGCGAGTCATAATTTTGGCCAGGGATGCAAGCAGATGTCAAGATATTTGTTGACAGATGCAAGATTTGCCAACATTCAAAGGGGAGGAAGTAGAATGCGGGTTTTTATCAACCATTTCCCATACCAGAGAGGCTGTGGGATGAAATTAGCATGGATTTTGTATTGGGGTTGCCAAGAACACAAAGAGGTGTTGATTCAATCTTTGTGGTGGTGGATAGATTTTCCAAAATGTCACACTTCATACCATGTCAAAAGACTAGTGACGCGACTCACATTGTGAACCTGTTTTTCAAAGAGGTCATTTGACTTCATGGGTTGCCGAAAAGTATAGTTTCGGATCGAGACACTAAATTCATAGGTAATTTTTGGAGGACCTTATGGAAGAAGTTGGGAACTAACTTGTTGTTTAGTTCAGTGTATCATCTGCAGACGGATAGACAGACAGAAGTGGTAAACAGAAGTCTAGGAGATTTGTTGAGAATCTTGGTGACAGAGCACCACAGCAGTTGGGACAATATATTGTCGCAGGCGGAGTTTGCTTATAATGACTCAATGAACAGGAGCACGGGGTAGAGTCCATTCCAAATTGTATATGGCACGCAGCCGAGAGATGTTTCTGAATTGAGAGATTCGGAACAGACTGCTACTAGGAGCGCTAGTGCGGAAGAATTCATGGAGGAGATGAAGGAACTTCACAGCCGGGTGAAGGAGAGACTCCAGAATTCAAGTCAGGAGTACAAACGAAGAGCCAATCATCATAAAAGATTACTCAAATTTGAGTTTGGTGACTTGGTTCTGGCACATTTGAGAAGAGAAAGGTTCCCAAGAGGAACATACAATAAATTGAAAATGAATAAAATCGGACCATGTAAGGTCTTGAAGAAAATTGGAGAGAATGCTTATGAGATTGAATTACCCGATGGGATCGAAATTTATCCGATATTCAATGTCTCAGATTTATACCCATATAAACTTGAGGAAACAGGAGCAGAAGGTGAATAGCCAGAGGTTCAATGGCAAAAACAGATGCCAGTTGTAGAGAGATCACAAATGGAGTGCATACTGGACAAGAGAGTCAGCAAGAAGACCAGGAGGAAAGAATACTTTGAGTATCTGGTCAAATGGAAGGACCATCCAGTTGAAGATGCCAGCTGGGAAAATGAAGCAGAGATTCTGAAGCATGGACAGACCGTGCAGGAGCTCATGGATAGGATCCCATGAAGATTTTCAATCCAGGGAGTATGATGCAGGAGCATCRCCAACACCAAACGAGCCAGCGCGAAAAACAAAGGAAARCTRGACAAACCCAGCCAAWTTTTTGAATTTTCCCTTGAAGTTGATGCACCAAATATAAATGAGATCATTTAATGAAGGMACCTTGGTATAATGTAATCAGACCTTGAGYGCCCCACTCTCGTCTAAAGTAGATGGAGGCATTTATAGTAGTTAATGCAGGTAGATAGAAATTTAATTCTAGATTAGACTGTTGAGAGTGCAAGAGGGAAATGGGATATAGACACCCTCATTGTGCATTGTAAGATAGTTAGAAGCATTGGAGCATAGAAGAGAAGCAGAGAGTTGTATAGAAACACCCATGTACAGTTATTTGGATTAATAGAAGAAGTTGATTCAAATCCATGATTTTGTGTTTGTTCTCTGTGTATGTATGTTGAATGCTATGCTCATGAGTATTTACTTCCTATTATGCATTTTTTTTACATGCTATGTAGAATGATTTCTTGCTGAGTGTTTGAAATCTGAGAAAGGAAGTAGAAGAAATGAGTTTCAATTGTTTCTCTATCTGAGCAAGAATTCCTGCAAGGAGTGCAGTTGAAGGTGTCCGCAAGGAGTGCGTTAATAGAAGGCTCAGATAGTTTAAATTTTGTCCACATTCATTCAAAGTGAAATTGGCACACAAGAGTCGTGCAAGGAGTGCGCAGGCCAAGGAAATTCTCAGGGTTGCGAACTTGAGCAAGAATTTGGAAGACTACTACTGTCGTAGTGCGCAGAGTCGAAGGTACCCAACACTTGGAAGTGTTTGAGGATCGTCGCAAGAGGTGCGCGCGAGAGTCTTCTTGGAGACTCAGAATTGTGTGAAGCTCAGGAAGGACAAGGCTTTCAAGCTCGTCGAAGAGAAGCATAGGGAGTCTGTACCGTGGAGTGTTTGAACAGGCACTGCAAAGTTACGTGCAGGAGGACCAGTTTTCATAGAGGAATATTGGGTTCACCCCGTAGAAAACATCAAAGAGGAAGAGATCAATGGTTAGGATCTTGTGGGGAGGATTAGTGAAATCCCATCAGCTGTTGGATTTGCCAAAGAAGCGAGGAGGTTACGGCCACGTTCGGATTTCAAGATCTAGGGGTTGTGAGCCATTGGATCATTGATCAATTACCCGTCAGTCGTCCGGTTCGACAGGAGTTGCACAGAATTTAAGTCCTCGTGAGCAGAGGGAAACCCCTGAGAATACATCGGGGATTTGGTCATTGGGGTTCATACAAGTGAAGTGGTTAGACTTTGCATTTGGGCAAAGTCTGAGGTTCGATTTGAACCGTCCATCATTTGGGACGCGTGTCGGAAGATATGACGAAGTCGGGGTTTGGCATATCGAAGGTCCTGAGGATAGGATACTCTTGCAACTTGGAATCGCAACGCGATATCCCGACAGGCCGAAGGAACAGTGTGGGGCCTAGATGACGGTGTCTCGTCATAACAAGGGAATCGGGAATTGCCAGAGTGAAAACCCTGAAGCATACGAGAACCATCCATCCTTGAGGATGCATGGCCGAGATCGAAGTGATCGGGAAATCGACATTCGTGAAATCGGGGGAATCGAAGGCCAAAGCATTTCAACAACTGAAGTCGTGAAACCCCGAGGGAGATCTGGAGCCGTTGATCTCAGCCACTGCTCACCGTCATTGATTTTGGTTACGGTGGAAGGGCATCCTGGTGACGTCATATCGGGAATCTGCGAGTCAGAAGATCAGGGATTTTGTGGGCGAGATATTTACTACATTTCAACACTCGAAAACCCGAATCCCGATAGGGAATATGACTGCGGTCATATAAGAGGAGGTCGCGTGGACTGAACGCAGAGCCCGGAGGCTAAGGAAACAAAGGAGCACATCAGGATATTGGAGGTTGGGAAATCGGGAACCAAAGAGTCGAGACATCGGGAGTTTGAAAACCCTGAAACCCGATTTTCTATTCTTATGTCGTCGAAAAGAACAGTGACCGGCCTAAAGATTGTAAAGTGTCGAAAATACCTATGGGTCAAATTTTCGAAGGAGATTCCAGTGGGAATCAAAGGAGCCACTCCAGCTCAAGGGAGGAAATTGAACGATCCTTAAGATTGGGAGTTCAGGAACAGGACCTGCTGAGGTAGGTGCTCGGGTGGACGCCATCAGAATATTACAATAATAGATTTGGCTTTCCAAAAATAGCATTGATTACATTGGAATTCACCCATGATATCTCATAGTTTTGCTATTGTTGTTTTGATGACTCATTCCTAGATTAATTGAATCAGAACATGCCAATCATGATTTGAAGGATATCGGAATGCCACCATTCTCCTATATGCAATATCTAACTCAGCATATTTATCATATGTTGGAGTTGTCAAATAAAAATCATCTATCAAGTTGTCCACTATTGTTTGACCTTTTATAACTACATTCATTTCATTAAACTTTCTCATCACTTTCTCTGACTTTCTCTGATATAGGTCCAAAATACTTACAGTATCATTTAGGAAAATTGTAACCTTTAACAATTCCTTCTTAAATTTGCAGCAGTGATGGTTGTACCAATTTTACTACACTTATAAAATTATATACAAGCTTGAAAGAAAGATTATGAAACAATAGACAACATGAAAACTGAGAACACACTCTAAAACAATCGAAATTATGAATCTCTCGGGCTTTGAGAATAATTTTCATTAAAAATTCTATAGTCCTCTTTTCCACAATCAAAAGACCCCTTTTACATTGAGTTTGTCTTCTTTTATACAAAAATGACTATAACCAAAATTGGTTATTAGGTGTTATTTTTTATCTTTGAATATTACAATAATATATTTGACTTTCCAAAAATAGCATTGAGTACATTGGAATTCTTCCATGATATCTCGTAGCTTTGATATTGTTGTTTTGATGACTCATTCCTATATTAATTGAATCAGAACATGTCAATCATCATTTGAAGGATACTGGAATGCCACCATTCTCCTATATGCAATTTCTAACTCATCATATTTGTCATATGTTGGAGTTGTCAAAAATAGATGTTTAATCTGCCATAGCAAATAAAAATCATATATCAAGTTGTCCACTATTGTTTGACCTATTATAACTCCATTCATTTCATTAAACTTCTCATCACTTTCTCTAACTTTAAACAAACTTTGTTTATAATTTTCAAAGGTCAAAATTTCCACTTTTTTACTCCTGAAAGTAGGTAAACCCATCTATATTAACTTATCGAACTTATTGGAGAAAAATTTTACATTCATTTTGACCACAATGCACTTGTTCTGGGCTTGCTAGATCAAACTTCATTTAGTAAAAAAATTTGATGTCTCCATCACCATTGAAGTTTTATCCTTAATTCCCTTTCTCCTTAGCTCTTCCTTTGACATAAAATTAATATATTTAATAATCTTGGTTTCTATTTGTGGTCTATATCCCAACTCTTGGAAATCTTGTTGTATAAATCTATATGCTTCATTGGTCAATGAACCTTCTTCTCCAACCAATTTTTAAAAATCCTACATTTTGGTAACCTCAATTATGATCTAATCCCAAATGAAATGTCTTGCACCTATCAAGTATGGTTTTCCAATTAATATTCCCTACAATTGTTCCACATCTCCTTGAAATTTAGCCTTTATCTTTTGGTATTGTTCAGTAATTTTTTCTTTTTCCTTTAGTTGTTCCCTGAAAAAAAATTATTTCATCATTCTGTATAGACATGATTATTTTAGTTTTTCAATATCAACTCCTTTTAGATAAAATCTTTGATAATTCTCTGGATAATTCTTCAAATGGTTATGTTGGCTCTGAAGAATGTGAATAAGATATTCATTTCTGTAGAGCTTCAATTTGTTGTTCATTTACCCCCATCTGATCTTTCATTTGTATCATTTTCCTTAGCAATTGATCTTTCTCTTGTTGCATTACTTGCAACTCTTGTGTTTGAACATGATCAATTCCAAGTATATTGAGTTTTTTCTTTAATGCTTGTATTTTAATGTCTTTTGTTTTCATGAGGGCTTGTACAGCTGTAGTATATTTTGGATTTGTTCATAAATAAATCACCCATTACTCAAGCTCTTCTACCCTCATTTGTCTATTCATGTTTTCTAATTTTTCTTGCTTCAGTTGATTCTAAATCTTTTCATTCATAGTCTGGAAATTTTTCATTCTAAGAGAAACTATCATAACATCTTTGTTTAGCATTTCCCCAGTTTGCTTGTGCAAATCCATTTTATCAACATAATTGATTGCATTTAGATCAAGTGAAATGTTAGTGACTTTATTTTGATCTTTTGATTCTGATACAAATATATTTAGCTTTACCTTTTCATAATCCATAGTAGATAATAATTTGGTCTGATATGGTGCTCGATCACATACTTGGGGGAAAATATATTGTTTGATTTTCACACATTTCTTCTTAATTGACATGAATTGATAGTAAGGATCTCTTTTCTTTGACTGGTCTGTCTCTAATATTTCCTTTTCATTTGACTTCCTAAGCTTTGTGCATTTGTTGATGATAAAACTACTATGGAAACTGCAGGTTCTGTTGTTAATAGATTTGACCCATCTTGCATTATCTGGCTCTTTCTTTCTACATGTTATTTTGTCTTCCTCTTCATTTTTTAATGTTCTTCTTTTGCCTCTGATATTATTTGAGAATATCCTTGAGCTTTTCTCTTATATATTCTCAAACTATTTTGGAGTTTATGTCATTGGTGATTGTGAAGGATGACTAGAACCATGTTCTTGAACTTGCAAAATTCCTTGTACATCCTCCCAGATATATTGATTAGCTGGTAGCTCAAGTTGTGCTTTTGGTTAAGGATGATAAGGAAATGAACCAAGCTCTTTTCTTTTGGTTGAAATTATAGAATGAGGATCATAGATCCACACTTCACCTTGTTGGAATTCCATTTCCTGAAGAAGTTTCTATGCATCCTACAAAGAATCTTTGTTGTT
>JZKD02S1674358.1:132208-143085 GCA_000966675.3 Picea glauca | reverse complement strand
GAGGCTTATTTGGTGTAGAAGTTCCCTTTTTGGGTGGCATGTTAGCCAAGTATCACTTTTGAACCTTGATTTTGAGGTGGTTCTGCTAGACAATCTTTCTTCTGTTGTATCTCCCTAGTTTTGGCTCTTCTGGGTATGAAACTTTATTTTATCTAGTTCTCTAATATTTCTTCTTTGCAATTCCATAGGTCTAATCAAAATTGGATGTTCAAAGTGGAATTTATGGTAACTTCCCCACAACTTGTTGATTTTTGTCCTTTCCAAGAGATCTCACTTGTATAGCATGCCCTGCACAAAATAATTGATATAAAATTATGAAACTCGTACCAAAAATACTACAAACTTTCCACTATCCAATGAAACTTGTCCCACTCAATTTGGATACTCTAGGAAGAAATTATGATTGTTTTACATGGAACACATTCTTGAGACTAGTCAATAGGACTAGTCAGATACCCTATCTTCTACAGGGTGTATCTACAAATTTAATATGACCTAGAAGCTGAAATTTTTACCACAAATACCTTACTAATTTCTGTGAATATCCTCCAGAGTTTAGGGTCTGAAATGTTACAAAAAAAATATATAGAGAAAATTCCGCAATGGCTTAGTTCAGGATGATTCCAGAACCCTATCTTGTATAGGTTGTATATCCAAAAGTATAAGGTCTCGGGATCTAAAATTTTAACCCAACGTACCTTGATCCATCTACTAAATATCCTCCAAGCCGTTCCTTATGAAACATTGCATAAAAAAAGTTATAGTGAAAATTCCAAGGTGTCTCAGATGTAGCACTGAAACCCCAAGACCTTAAGCTCTGATACCATATGTTAAGAACCAAATATCAATATAGCATAGAAAAACCTCAGAAAAATTACTCAACACCTTAAAAAAGAGATAATTTCAAATAATAAGCCTCTTCGAGGGGGAAACCTCCTTTTACCCCACTTAAATGTTCAAGTACAAGATGATTCCAAATGAAAATGTATCCTTGTTATATATAGGAGACTAGGAGGTATAATCACAACTAATGGAATAAAGATGACATAAATAAAATAAGATTACTAATGTAACATGCCCCAATTAAGGGGTAATGAGCCAATATTAGGGCTTAACATTCCTTCCCCATGTCCATTGGATTTTGTTCTTTCAATGCCCATATGGACATCCATCCCTCTGATCTCATCTTCTTGGATGTAAGCCCCATGTGCATATTTCATTCCTCTGCACTCTTTGTTGATCCTGATCTGATCTAGTTGTTGTTAACTTTGCAAAATGTGCATCCAACAGAACTTTGTTAGGCTAACTGTCTCATCAATTTCATGAAAACAATATGAACCATTCTTGTTCAATAATATATCAGAATTATTTATAGTGATTTCCTGAAAAATTGATTGCCTAGATCAATTTTTTGGGTGAATAATTATACTATACTTTCCAATACCTTTCCAATGCCTACTTCCATGCTCAATTCTGAGTCTTGAGCAAACGTTATGGCCTTTTGAAGTTAGTGGGGTTTTAAAATTTACCCTCCACTGTTTGTCCTGTAACTTCCTCATAAAAGCTCCATTTGACGAATGGTTTACACCATTAGAAATATCTCTCTGAGCTCTTTCATTTGAGTTGTAGAGACATAGTGTACATTGGTACACTTTGTTATCAAGGTTTTTGAGTAGCTAAAAATGTTGTTTAGGGCCTCAAAAACGTGTTGCAAAAAGATGACCTTCAAACAGTATAAAATGTTGCAAAAAATCATTGGTTTTCTAATGTTGTAGACCATCCAACTGACTTTGCGCAAACAAATTTGAAAATTTACACTGGTGCGCACTACTTTTTTGTCCCACGCCAATATCCACCGTGCACAATTTTGGTTCATGCACTAATACCTGTTGCGCACAATTTTTGTGTCGTGCGCTAATATTTTGCGTGCATTCCAATCTACGCACTGCACCATGCCAAAGTTTAGTACGCCCCATCGTGCACCAGTACTATGTGTGCACCATTAATTAAATTGTTGCGCGACATTGTATACACACATTGTGTGTGCACCAACAAAATTCCTTTGTGCTCTGTCAATATTGTGCACACCACGCGCACCATTATTATGCATGCATGGACCATGCACACCAGTATTATGCATGCGCCACTCACTCTGAACCGCACAATGATAAATTTAGTGTGCACACTCGTGCACCAATATTTTCTGCGCATTACCATTCTGCACCGCGCAACACCAAATTTAAGTGCGCACACCCGCGCGCCAATATTTTTCGCGCATTTCCACTCTGCATCACGCAACACCAACTTTAAGTGTGCACACCCGCACACCAATATTTTTCATGCATTGCCACTCTACACTGCGCAACACCAAATTTAAGTGCACACACCTGTGCGCCAATATTTTCCGTGCATTACCACTCTGCACCACGCAACGCCAAATTTAAATGTGCACACTTGCCCGCCAATATTTTCCGCGCATTACCACTCTGCACCACGCAGAGCCAAATTTAAGTATGCTCACCTGCGCACCAATATTTTATGTGCATTTCCACTCTGCATCGCGCAACACCAAATTTAAGTGTGCACACCTATGCGCCAATATTTTCCATGCATTACCACTATGCACCGTGCAACGTTAAGTGTGCATACCCACATGCCAATGTTTTTCGTGCATTGCCACTTTGCACCATGCAGCGCCAAATTTTAACACGCGTAGTTATGCACCCTTATTTTCCACACATCACAAGATTTTCACTACGCATCATTCATTTTTAGTGTGCACACCTGCACACATTCATTTTTTTATGCGCATCAATTCCTCGTGAATTCCATTGCAGAAATTGGGGCTCTTGCCAAACATTTTCCCAATTTTCACCATAGATTATGCAACTATGAAATTTGTTCAATTTCGCCCTGATAACACCAATTCAACCTCTATAACAACAAATCGTTGTTGGTTGACATTCCTGGAATGATTTTTTCCCAAACTCAATTCACGAATTGAGAATTTTAATCAACTAATCTCACTCCATCTACAATGGCTTCCCTCTAACTTCGAATTCGACCAATTCTAGGTCTGAATTTGCTAGAACAGATATTAAATTAAAAATATCTCACTACTTGGTCAAATTTCTCAATTTTCCCATGAATTTTACAACAAAAGTTGGGGCTTTTCCCAATTCCACGTAATTGCTTCTAATTTTTACCATGGACGCCCTGTAACTTGAAATTTGGCCACTTCAAAATCAATTTTCTGTGAAATTTTTCTTCAATTCAACTTTCTCGGCCCATCCAGTCTCAGTGTAGAAAATTAGAGCTCTGATACCATATTGTAACATCCCATCATCCCACTAGGCTATGCCACATAAAAATTTCAAACTGTATACAAAATTAAAACATATACACACAAAAACTCTTGTGGAACTGTATATATATAACTTAAAATAGACAAATACATTCTGCAAATGCAAAGATTCATACATAATAAAAATAAAAATACACATGCAGCACACACAGGAATAACCCATAAAAATAAATGCATACTTAATAATGCAACATGTAATTTAACACAAAATGGACACCTATCTTGGTAAAAATATCACCAATTAAGTGCAGACCTTCCACGAATCTCCCAGCCTTATACCACGTTGTTCATCACTCTTAGTAGTGGGTCACCCTCGAGATGGGACTAAACTCCACCCGGGTAAAGGGATTCCTAACCAGGCTGATGTATCTCAGACAAAAGGAAAGACTATGTCACAGGTGCCAACTCAAACTAATATCCTACAGTCCCTCATTCCCCACATGCTTATCCCACCCCATGAAGTGTGCCCCTTCTCTGCTCAATAGTCCTTCGGCTACCCCACTTCCTTTCCGGGGCTTCAGCAACAGGCCAAAGAGGAAGTCTTAGAGCCATGTAGCTACAGTTTGACACCTTCGGGAATCAATTCCCAACAATTCTCATCTAGAGAAAAATTTCTCACGGGCCTAACAACCCGCCTCTTCAATATCCCATGGGCCTGACAACCTGCTTCTTCAATCCAACTCCTAAGATAAATAGGTACAGGTACAACTACGAGTACAGGTACGGGTACGATTACAGTGACAGGTTGGTATGAATATAGTTACAGGTACAGGAACATGAAGGTACAAAGGACAACTGACTGAGTGATTGAATGATGATGGAATGAATGGTAAAATGAACTAATTCCAAACTATGTGTATGCATGTTCCCAACTTGACACTTGTCATGTTGAGAGCTACTTTGGCCCACTTGTCCCCATCCTTAGAACTTAGGATAAAATAATTATCCATACTTTATATTTTAAGGAATATTAATATAATATTCTTTTTTGTTTTAAGCTCCATATCTTATCCCTTTTCCTTAACTTGTAGTCCCCCCCCCCTTTCCCTAACTAGTGGAGTTTAGTCCCCCATACTCTTTTATCGTGGTCAGTCTACACGAAGCGATGTATTATATTAATGATAAGACATATACAAAAATAGTCTTGTTAGCCTTTAGCATCTAGGATCTTTGGCCTAATTCAACAAATAAGCCTCCTAGCTTATAATAACTGGCTTACGAGCCTATAAAACACAACATATACACAAAGAGTCCCTGGCCTCAAAATCACGCACACTTAAGTTTGTTGCACGCGGTATCCTAGAATGTGCACACTTCATCATTTTAGTGCACAGTACATGTGCGCACTATACCATGAAAGGTGCATGCAAAATGATATCAAACATCTCACCAGCTTAAGTACATTTGCATTTACATTTAAAATTGGGGTACGGTCTAGGGGTATTACATTGATTGTGTCTCAACCAGGGCTTTGAAATCTTTAAGGTGTTGAAAGACCTATGTTTTTTTCCTGAGAAATTAAATCCATGTCAAGCATGATAAATCATCAAAAAAAATGAGCACATACCTTGCTTTATTGATTTATGGATGCGAAAAAGGGCCCATAAAGTCATTGTGGATCATATCTAAAGGAAAGGAATCATTTTGAGTCTTTCCTTTGTCGAATTTCTCTTGAGGGCGTTTTCCATGAACACATACCTCATAGATTCCTTTGGATAAATGGATGTCTAATAGACCATCAACCAATCCTCTCTTGCTAATTTGTTGCATATATCTGAAATTTAAATGTCTGAACCTTTTGCGCCATATCCTACTACTTTCATCAGCATGGGTAAGTAGTAAACCAGAATCCGGTTCAATAAATTCAGAAAATGTGTAAATCCTAGATTGATGATTTACCTCACCAGTAGAAACCATGGAATTGGTTTGCATGTCATAGATATCCATTGTCTTAGGTGTGAATATGACTTTCTTTCCGGTGCCAGAATTTTTCATCTGATACACGGAGAGAATATTGATGGAAAGTTTGGCAACGTGCAACACATTCTCGAAGATTTCGTTTGTGAGTTCAAGCCTTCCTTTTCCAGTGACCACAACTTGAGATTTGTCCCCCATAATAATAGGAGGACCTTTACATGCATCCAATGAAGAATAGACCTCTTGATAGCACCTAGATCCTCTGGCACCAATTCCATTTTTATTACAACACAAACCACAAATCTTTGTGCATTCACATTCCAAATTCCATTCCTTTCAACTCATTTTCCTTGTATCTATTCCATGAATAGAGGTCCACAAATTGATGGCGATCTCCACCTTCCAATGCTCGAAACTATGTTTATGGTCTTTTTGCAAATCGATGCAATGGTCAAATCCAGCGTTGAACCACCATGAAGTCAAAACCCTTCAACTTACCATCAACAATAATTTTCTCATCATTGTTTGACCTTGATCTCCCATATCATTGTTTCTTGCCGAGGATTCCAATTACCAATGCCAATAGATGTTCCACCATTCGATGGCTTATACCCACGATATTTCTTACTATGAGTTGGGTGTTTCCAAATTCACGTTTCCCACGCAAGGTAATCAATCTTCATTCTAGTAATTTGTCTTCACAGATCGTTCTCACTTACGAAGATCTCAACTGTTCCTTTACAATTCTTATAGGACCTGGTCAAATCCTCTTCTATGTTCATCTCTTCTCTGAGACTTCAACGAACCAATTTCCCCCCTTTCTGAACACACATTGGCATCTTCACTTACGATTTTTAGATCTTGTTTCATAGAGTTAACTCATACAAAACCCCATCTCGAATTCTCAACATGAATTTGACCTTCCATCACTCTCCTTTCATCAAGTTCTTGTCAATCAATCTACCTATGCACAAATACCACTTGATCATTGTACTCGACCTTCAGATTTGAACCTTTCCTCCATTCATTACATAGTCATTCTCTCCAATAAACACAGAAATTGGAATCCTTCCAGATCCTACCAAACATCTAATGAACTAGAACAGAAGATTTGGCTTTCTTTCACTCTATCAAATACACAATTAACAGATTCCCTTTCAGGAATTTACTAAGTCTTCAGAATACTTCCACAGGAATTGGAACCATACTGGTTCTGCCAATTTCACAAGAACTGGAATCTCATACAAGAATTCTACCCAATTTTCCATACGATCTTATCAATAAAACTCCTTGCACATTCAATCATATTCATTAAACTCAATTACAATTTTCACGGATTATAACAGAGTAATATACACAATAACTTGATGAATCTGCTCTTTTCTCATTCAATATTGAACTGTACATACATGGAAGAAATCTTATTCTACTATGCCTCTCACTATTGTCTCCTCCCTCTCTATTATCTCGTATCCTTACATTTAGCTTCCCAAAAATCTATCTAACTGAGCTTCGAGTTCATTAACAGAACTCCTACAAACATGCAGTCGGTCCCTGAATAAGGGCAATTGTTTCTAAAAATAGGTATTCAACCCTATCCTTCTAATGACTCATAAAATTGATTTCTATATTAAAGCAGCTCTTCCTTAAATACCCTCTTGAGTCATTCCCTAGTTGAGGGAATTGGCTACACAACTCATGACTCACATGAACACCTATCTAGATTAGAATATTCTATATCTATGCTTGCTATCTAGAAGTTAAAATGTTTTCAAAATATTTACAATGGTTTTACAATAAACCCCTCTTCGGGCTAATGTCATGACCTTAGGGTCTTGACCAAACTTTAGAACTTTGTCTTGAGAACTAATTCTCCTACATCAGACTCCCAAAGTAGAAAGAAATCAAGACCACCTGGTCATGTGTCTTCAACTTCTATCTTCCTAGATCCCAAACCTTTGTTTGCAAGTGTCCTTGAGCTTTATTATCATCGTTTCTCCTTGGCTGTAACTTTCCAGGCTTCCAAACTTTGTACTACAATGCTCCACTGTCTTTTCCTTCATCATTCTTCACTTTAAATTCAACTTTGCAGTGGACTTATTGCTTTACCCTGTTGTAACTTTTCTTGGGAAATTGCATCAAATCCCACAATTCATCTATCTCACTCTGCAAAAAAAAAATTCTGCTGAAAACAACTCCTTTTCTCATTACTTTTCCACCGTACTTTGCCTTTACTCACAGGGATATAAACACTCTTGTAACTTTCTGTACTGATGTACACTTCCTCAAATACACTCAAAACATAGAATTGTCTCTCCCACTGTTTCACCACAGGCTTTATCTTATTACCTTCAAAACCCTCAGATTTAACTTCTTCTATCTCAACATTATCAGATTGTCTGAGATATTCTCCCTGCTTCAACCGTGTACTTTCATCTTCAAGTTGTTGGTTGCTCTCTACTTGTTTTTCTACCACCCATACATCCTTAATGTATGTGAAGACATTTCCCTCTGCATAATTCATTTGTTGTTTCTGAACTTCAACTTTACTTTCAAGAATTAATTCATACTCTGGCTCTCTTACTACAGTAACATACTCTACCTTCTCTTTTGTGCTATCCAATACATCAAGGACTTGGAAATTAGCATATATCCATGTCTCAAACAAAGCTCGATACATTCCTCTGTTACTGACTGCAATGACATCCTCATACTCATATTTGTTCAACAAATATTCCAGCAACTCACCTTCTTCTACTTGACATTCCTCAAATACATCATCACAATGATGCTCATCATCTTCAACATATCTCTCTTTTTCCTTGACAACCTTCAGTAGTTTTCCTTCATTTCCTCTGTGACTAACTTCAATAGTCAATTCTACTTTGTTCATTTCTATGACAGGTTTATCCTTGTCATGAGACAAATCTATCTCACTTCCTTCCTCATCACACTCTACATTACTGTCTTTCTGTAAACCATCATCATAAGCTATCTTTTCCATAATTGTTGTATTAACATTTTCATGCAACTGTTCTTCATCAATTTCATTAATCCATTCCATTGGCTTACCTCCTTGAGACAGTATTTCTTCATTCTTCATCAGAATAAAATTATGTTATTCCCTCTTCATGACAGCTTCAGATAACAGCCCCGAAACCTCCTTTTGCCCATCTATGAAATCCAACTTCACCCAGTTCTCATAAACAATAGGTTCCTTATCACAAGACACAAATGTCTCATCTTCTCTAAGGACACATTCTCCATTATGCACTCCTCTTCCATTAAGAAAACTATCTATGAGCTCATTCTGTTGTATTAACTCGAACTTGTCTTCATCAGAAAGACATTCCTCATCATATATTGCTTTGCAACTTTCAACCTCATCCAAGACAATCCCAAAAGATAGTTTGGCTTCTGCAAAACCTGCATTCACACACAACTTGTCAGTTTTAAAACCACAAGACCCAATGGTCTTATTTGATGATTTAGTCATCAAATCCTCTTGTTGTTCCAAGTCTTCTACAGAACTCAGAAAATCTTCAATGCCTTTCTTCTCAGCTTCCTCAAGCATATCATTTGAATGCCTGATGCCTTCCTTTGCTTCTTCCTGCTTTTGGCCATCATCATGTGCCAAACTTCCTTCTCTGCTTTTATCCTTTATAGTATGCTGAAAAACAACACCTTCTTTCAACTGCATATGAGCATTTATATGAGACCTAGTTGTCCCATCTTCTTTTAAAACAGAATTTAGATTATGTTTGTCTTCTTCCTCCTTTATGGCAATATCAACAAATTTTCCTTTCGCACATGCTTCACCTGCAAACATACACAAGATATCAGATTTCAAACCATGAGACCTCTTGGCCTCACTTGATGTTTTGGCCATCAAGTCTTCACCCTGATACTCATTTTCCTTGAGTACTTCATCTTCCCATTGAGCCTTCATCACTTGCTTTTTCTTCTTCTGTAGCCTAAGACAACTCATCTTTCTTCTCATAAGAAAACCACATCTCTGGTCTCCCTCATTCCTCTGTAAAAACTCCTTCAGTACTTCAAGATGGACTGCTATCTCAGCCTTCTCCCTCTCATATTCTTCATCACTCATCTGCCTCCATATGCCATTTTCCTTGGCATCTTCTTTATTCACTTTGTGTCCACTTCCTGAACCTCTGTTATGACTTTCAATAGTCATCTTCATGATTTTATTTCACTCTCTATGAGTTGCATCAAGCCTCTTCAGTAACATTTTTTCTCTGCTACAATTTACCACACCAAGATCTCCTTTGTTCTTGGTCTTTTGGAAACACTGGTTCTCTGGTTGGAACCTTCTTGAGCACTCCTCTCTGCTCCTTCTAGGCTTCTATGCTTAACTCACCTTCTCTTGAGAAAACTCAATTGTCCTCCTGCATTCCAACCTCAGCTGAAATGACTAGGTTATGGCCACACTCTTCTTTCTCTAGAAGTATTTACTGGATTCCTTCATCATTGCATCACCACTTATGATCCTCTTGTTGAGATACTCCTCAATTGTTGCTATCTGCACCTTAATAATGTTAAAACCAAAGACCATTTGCATATCAGATCTCAACAGACCTATTTTTTTTTTTTTTTCAAGAACTTTAAGTTCCCTTCTATCAAGATTTCAAAAGCCTACTGCTGCCAAACTTTCATGGCCACTTCAATTTCTTCTCAGCTCCAATATTAGGTTGAACTTGCCTTTTCCTTTTCCTATAACTACTTCTCCCAAAGTAGCATTCTTCCTTATCAAGAAATTCCTTGTCCTTCCCAAGTTCTAATCTTCTTATGTTCTACATGAAAGTCTTCTTAACTCACAAATCTTCTCTACAAACCGCATGTCTGTCTCCTTGCCTTCTCAAGAGCATTCCTGCTCTGATACCAAAATGATAGCACCTACATCCCCTGCCACCAATTCCATTTTTCTTACAACACAAACCACAAATCTCTATGCATTCATGTAATATCCCTAAGGCCGAACCTAATTGTAAATTTAAATACAAATGTACTTAAGTTGGTGAGTCATTTTGATATCATTTTTGTATGCACATTTCATGGCATAGTGCGTGCATGTACTACGCAGTAAAATGAGGAAGTGTGCACATGCCAGAATACTGCATGCAGCATCTTAAGTGTGTGTGATGTTGAGGCTAGGGAGCCTTTGTGTATATGATATGTTTTATAGGCTGGTGAGCAAGTTATTATAAGCTAGGATGCTTATGTTTTGATTAGACTGGAGAGCCTAGCTATTAAAGGCCAATGCACCTGTTTTTGTACATGTCTCATATTTAATATAAAATACATCGATGTGCGCAAACCGACCATGATAAACGAGATGGGGGACTAAACTCCACTGGTTAGAGAAAGGGAGGGGCTAAGTTAAGGAAACGGGCTAAGCTAGGGAGCTTGAGCCAAAAATGAATATTATATTAATATTTATTAAATCATAAAGTATGGATAATAATTTTATCCTAAGTTCTAAAGTTGGGGGCAAGTGGGCCAAAGTAGCTCCCAACATGACAAGTGTCAAGTTGGGGACATGAATACATATTGTTGGGACTTAGTTCATTTTCACAAC
>JZKD02S1674358.1:118923-131980 GCA_000966675.3 Picea glauca | reverse complement strand
TGAAGAAGCAGGTTGTCAGGCCCATGGGATATTGAAGAGGCGGGTTGTCAGGCCCGTCAGCAATTTCTCTCTGGGTGAGAGAATTGTTGGGAATTGAATTCCTGAAGGTGCTAATCTACAGCTACAGGGCTATGAGACTTCATGTCCAGCTTGTTGCTGAAGCCCTCCATGGAAAGTGGGGCAGCCAAAGGATTGTTGAGCAGAGAAGGGGCACACTTCCTAGGGTAGGACAAGCATGTGGGGAATGAGAGACTATAGGCTGTTAGTTTGAGTAGGCACCTGTGACAGAGTCTTTCCTGTTTTTCGTGAGCCTATAGCCTTGTTAGGAATCCCTTTACCCAAGTGGAGTTTAGTCCCATCTCGGGGGTGACTCACTGTTGAGAGTGATGAACAGTATGGTCTAAGGCTGGGAGGTTCGTGGAAGGTCTACACGCAGTTGGTGATATTCTTAAAAATATAAGTGTTAACTGTGTGATAAAATTACATGTTGCATTGTTATCTACATGTTTATTTTATGGGTTTATCATATGCATGGTTATAACTGTCTGTAGGTTTTGTTGGGTATTTCCTGTATATGTTGCATGTCTATGGTTACTGTTATTTCAATGTGAATTTGTGCATTTACGTAATGTATTTGTCTGTTGCGTTTTATATATAAATCTTCTACAAGAGTGTGTGTATGTTTTAAATGCATGCAGTTAGAAAATTTTAAGTGTCATAGCTCAGAATAGAAGCTGGGTATGTTACAGTATGTTTCGTAGAGAATGTAAGTGTTCTCTGGCATAGCGTGGCCCGGCCATGGGTGGTCGGGGACATTACAAATTGGTATCAGAGCTTCATTTTTCAACACTGAGCCTAGATGGGCCAAGAAAGTTGAGTTGAAGCAAAATGTCACAGTGGATTTATTTCGAAGTGGCCAAATTTCAGTTTGTAGAATGTCCATGGTAAAAAGTAACAGCAATTGGGTGGAAATGGGGAAAAGCATTATTCAGAAACAATCCTTAGGGACAACAAACTCCTAAAGAACCCAGAACGATTGACATAGGGATTCAAAGGCCAAGCAAACCACCTATTCAATGTTGGGGTTTTAAAGGGGATCACATGTTCAGGGATTGTCCTCACAGAGGTGAAAAAGGGAGGATTGTTTCACAATGTACAGGAAGTTGAAATAGTGGAGGACATGGGCAGAAAGGTACCCAAGATCTATGCAGCCCTAGACAACAAGCAAGAAGAGTACCAGTCACATATGATTGAATTGGAAGGTATGATCAACAATCAAACCATTTCTATTTTAATTGATTCAGGAGCTAGTCATAGTTATATAGATCCTAAGATGGTGGAAATTTTGCATTTTCCAAGAAGCAAGCATGGGAAATCTTGGTTGGTGCAGTTGGCTATAGGAACCAAAAGAAAAGTTAATGAGATGGTTAAGTCATGTCTTATGGATATGAATGGAATGAACACTTGGGCAGATTTGAACATATTCCCTTTAGGTTCCTATGACTGTCTAATTGGGATGGATTGGTTGGAGTAACATCATGATCTCCTAGACTGTCATAAAAAATAATTTACTTGCTTGGATGAGGAAGGAAAACTAAGGAAAGTGCAGGGAATTCTCAGGGCAGTAACCATCAGAGAGATTTCAGCATTGCAGCTAAAGAAATGTTAGAGAAAAAGGTGTCAAATATTTGCAGCTCATATGGAGGAGACACCTAAAGATAAGGTGCCAAATTTGGACTATTATGCAGTCCTGGAAGATTTTGAAGATGTGTTCAAGGAGGTATCAGGACTACCCCCAAGGAGGGACATTGATTTCTCTATAAATCTAATGCCTGGAGCAGCTCCAGTGTCAAAGAATCCTTACAGAATGAGTACGCCGTAGATGAAGGAGTTGCAAATGCAAATTGAAGAGCTTCTGAAGAAGGGGTATATACACCCAAGTGTGTCACCTTGGGGTGCTCCAGTCTTGTTTGTGAAGAAGAAAGATGGAACATTAAGATTGTGCATTGATTTCAGATAGTTGAATAAAGTAATTGTGAAGAACAAGTATCCTCTGCCAAGGATTGATGATCTCTTTGATCAATTGAAGGATGGAAAGATATTTTCAAAGATAGATCTCAGGTCAGGATACCATCAAGTAAGGATTAAAGAAGAAGATATTAGAAAGACCGCCTTCGGGACAAGGTATGGTCATTATGAGTTCACAGTGGTGCCATTTGGGTTGTCAAATGCACCAACTGTCTTCATGTGCTTAATGAATGGTGTTTTCCGAGAATATTTAGACAAGTTTGTCATTGTCTTTCTGGATGACATTCTTGTATATTCTAAGTCAGAAGAAGAGCATCAGCATCATTTGAGGATGGTGTTGCAAGTATTAAGGAAGCATCAGTTGTAATCCAAATTGAACAAGAGCTCATTTTATCAGAAGCAAATTCACTATTTGGGACATATCATTTCAAAGGATGGGATAGAAATGGATCCTGAGAAGATAGAAGCCATTAGAAAATGGATAGTGCCAAAGAATGTGACAGACGTCAGATCATTCATGGGTCTTGCAGGCTACTATAGAAGATTTATTGAAGGATTCTCAAAGATAGCACTCCCAATCACTTCCTTGCAAAGAAAAGGTGTGAAGTTTCAGTGGACATTGGATTGTGAGAAGAGTTTCCAACACTTAAAACAATTATTAACACGTGCTCCAATACTAAGGATTGCAAACCCAAATGAAGACTTCATTGTATGCACAGATGCATGTAAAGAAGGAATTGTTGGAGTCCTCAGTCAAAATGGGTTTGTCATATGTTATGAGTCAAGGAAATCGAAGGAGCATGAAAGAAACTATGCCACTCATGATTTGGAGTTGGCATCCATAGTGCATTCCTTGAGGAAATAGAGACACTACTTCATGAGGAAAAGGTTTGAGATGAGGACAGACCACAATGGTCTGAAATATTTGTTTGATCAACCAACTTTAAATGCTAGGCAAGGTAGATGGTTAGAATTTCTAAGCGAATATGACTTTGATATAAAGCATATCAAGGGGAAAGAGAACAAAATGGTTGATGCAGTCAGCGGAAGAGTGCATGAAATGCATGCTATAGCCATTAGTAGGTATCAATCAGATTTGAAACATAGAATTATAGAGACTGCCAAATCAAATTCACAATAAAAGGATTTAGTGGAAAAACTACAACAAGATAATTTGCAGTAGAAAATTGGAGAATACAAGCTAGATAAGGATGAAATTCTCATTTACATGGGCAGAATTTATGTACCAAATTCCCAGGAGTTGAAAAATATGATATTGAGAGAAATGCATAATGTGCCTTATGTTGGGCACCTAGGATATCAGAAAACTATTGGAGCTGTCAAAATCCAATATTATTGGCCAGGCATGGATAAAGAGGTTGTTGATTTTATTGCCAGATGTTTGGAATGTAAAAAAGTAAAGGCTAAGCATAGACACCTTGTTGGTTTGCTACAACCGTTACCCATTCCTGAGTGGAAATGGGAAGTTGTAACCATGGATTTCATTACCAAACTACCTAGAACAAACAAGCAACATGATTCTATCATGGTAGTGGTGGATAAGCTTACTAAAGATGCCCATTTTATTCCAGTTAAGATCACTCACAACACAACGAACATTGATGATGTTTATATGAGGGAAATTTCTATATTACATGGCATACCCAAGACAATTGTGTTTGACAGAGATCCAAAATTTACCTCAAAATTTTGGAAGGGATTATTTAATGGATTTGGAACAAATTTGAATTTTAGTTCATCTTATCATCCAGAAACAGATGGACAAAGAAAGAGGGTGAATCAGGTGATTAAGGATATGTTGAGGATGTATGTGATGGATAAACCATCAAAATGAGAAGACTACCTACACTTGGTAGAGTTTGCTTATAAAAATGCCTACCAAGCATCTCTAAAGATGAGCCCATTTGAGGCACTTTATGACAGAAAGTGAAACACACTGGTAAGCTAGGATAACCCAATAGATAGAGTAGTGGTTGGGCCAGATTTGCTCAGGGAAATGGAAGAGAAAATGTTGAAAACAAAATAAAATTTAAAGGTTTCCCAAGACAGGCAGAAACGCTATGATGATAAGGGCAGAACTCACAGAGAATTTAAAGTGGGTGACCATGTATTCTTGAAAGTGAAAGCCAACAGAAGTTCCCTGAAGTTGGGAAATTGTTCAAAGTTGGCAACTCGCTATTGTGGGCCATTTGAAATCCTAGAGAGGATTGGTCCAGTAGCTTATATGATTTCATTGTCTGTATCTATGTATATTCATAATGTATTCCATGTATCATTGCTAAAGAAATATATACCTGATACTAATCATGTTATTGATTTGAATGTGATTCACGTGAAGCAAGAAGGTGCTTTTCAAGTGCATCCGGTGGGCATTCTGGACCGAAAAATCAAACATCTCTGGAATCAAGCCATAGGGCTTGTAAAGGTCCAATGGACCTAGTACGGTCCTCAGGATGCTACGTGGGAGCATGAGGATGCAATGCAGGCAAAATACCGGCATCTTTTTTAGGATTTTTGAAATTTAGTTGTACATGGGTACATGATGCACTGAGGACAGTGCATAAATAAGGGAGGGGATTATCATATCCCTAAGGCCGAACCCAATTGTAAATGTAAATACAAATGTACTTAAGTTGGTGAGTTGTTTTGATATCATTTTTGTATGCACATTTCATGGCATAGTGCGCGCATGTACTGCGTTGTAAAATGAGGAAGTGTGCACATGCCAGGATAACATGCGCAGCATCTTAAGTGAGATAGTTATAATAAGCTAGGATGCTTATGTTTTGATTAGGCCGAAGAGCCTAGTTGTTAAAGGCCAGTGCTCCTATTTTTGTACATGTCTCATATTTAATATAAAATACATCGTTGCGCGCAGACCGACCACGATAAAATAGATGGGCGACTAAACTCCACTAGTTAGAGAAAGGGAGGAGCTAAGTTAAGTAAAGGGGCTAAGCTAGGGAGCTTAAGCCAAAAAGGAATATTATTGTCAAGTTGGGGACAATACATATTGTTGGGACTTAGTTCATTTTCACACCCCCCCCATCATTCTTACCATCATCTTATCCATCATTCCTACCATCATTCAGTCAAGATGCCATGACCATTTTCACTCACGCAGTCCCTTATCCTCCAAACTTTTTGTCACTATACCGAGCTTGTATCCATGGCCACAAAGGTTAGTGTAGCTGGTTAGCTGGGAAGCTCGACTGAGGAAGCGATTTGTCAAGCCCATGGGATACTGAAGAAGGGGGTAGTCAGGCCCATGGGATAATTAAGAGGTGGGTTGTCAGGTCTGTGAGAAATTTCTCTCTGGGTGAGAGAATTGTTAAGAATTGATTTCCTGAAGGTGCTAAACTATAGCTACAGGGCTATGAGACTTCATGTTCGGCCTGTTGTTGAAGCCCTGGAAGGGAAGTGGGGAAGCCGAAGGACAATTGATCAGAGAAGGGGCACACTTCCTGGGGTGGGACATGCATATGGGGAATGAGAGATTGTAGGTTGTTAGTTTTAGTAGGCACCTATTATGGAGTCTTTCCTGTTTTCCATGAGACTATAGCCTGTTTAGGAATCCCTTTACCCACGTGGAGTTTAGTCCTAGCTCGGGGGTGACTCACTGTTGAGAGTGATGAACAGTGTGGTCTAAGGCTAGGAAGTTTGTGGAAGGTCTACACGCAGTTGGTGATATTCTTAAAAAGATAAATGTTAACTGTGTGATAAAATTGCATGCTCCATTGTTATCTACGTGTTTATTTTATGGGTTTATCATATGCGTGGTTATAACTGTCTGTAGGTTTTTTTTGGTATTTCCTGTATATTTTGCATGTCTATGGTTACTGTTATTTCAATGTGAATTTGTGCATTTATGTAATGTATTTGTCTGTTACGTTTTATATATAAAGCTTCTGCAAGAGTGTTGTGTGTGTATGTTTTAAATGCATGCAATTAGAAAATTTTAAGTGGCATAGCTCAGAATAGAAGTTGGGTATGTTACAGTATGTTCCGTAGAGAGAATGTAAGTGTTCTTTGGTGTAACGTGGCCCAGCCATGGGTGGTCAGGGACGTTACAAATTGGTATCAGAGATTCAGTTTTCAACACTGAGCCTGGATGGGCCGAGAAATTTGAGTTGAAATAAAATGTCACAGAGGATTTATTTTGAAGTGGCCAAATTTCAGTTTGTAGAACATCCATAGTAAAAAGTAATAGCAACTGGGCGGAAATGGGGAAAATACCCAATTTATGTGGTTGAATTCATGAGAAAATGGAGAAATTCAGCCAAGTAATGAGATATTACTGATTTAATATCTGTTTTAGCAAATTCAGACCCGGAATTGGTCAAATTCGAAGTTACAGTAAACCCATGACAAATGGAGCGGAATTCGTAGTTAAAAATTCCCAATTTTTGGGTGAATTCGTGCTAGAAATGTCAACCCACAATGATTTGTTGTTACAGAGGTTGAATTGTTGTTATCGGGGTGAAATTGAATGAATTTCGTGGTTGCAGAATTGTCTATGGTAAATTGGGGAAAGAGTTAGGAAAAATCCCCTATTTCTGCAGTGGAATTCACGAGGATTTGATGCGCATAAAGGTGAATGTGCACAGGGGAGCGCACTAAAAATGCATGATGCGCAGTGGAAAACTTGTAATAGTTAAAATTCGGCACTGCGCAACAAGATATTGGCATGTTGGTGCACGCGCTAAATTTGGCATTGCACAAAGTGCATACGCATAAGAAGTTTGTGCGGTGTGGGCATTCATAATAATGGCGTGCGTGGTGTGCGCAGTATTGGCACAACGCAGTGGAGTTGGGTAGTTGCGCGCGCAATATGAGTAAATGTTGATGTGTGACAGCTTAGTTAGTGGTGCGCGCAGAGTTTTAATATGCGGTGGAGACATACTAAACCTTGGCATGGTGCAGCGCATAGAGTGAATTGCACGCAGAATACTGCGCACAATACCAAAAAAAAAAACTGTGCGCAATGAGTAATAGTGCAAGAACCAAAACTGTGTGCGGTAGATATTGGTGCACGACACAAAAGTGCGTGCAAGTTATTGGCGCGAAAAAGAAGTGATACGCAATGGTTTTAAAGTGCACGAAGCACGATTTACCTTGTGATGTTGCAACACATGGAAAATACGGGTGTACAGATTGAAATTTGTGCGCGAAAATTTGTTTGAAGGGTGAAGAACAACAGAAAACCAACGAATTTCCACGACGTTTTATATCGTTTGAACGTCACCTTTTTGCAGTGTGTTTTTGAGGCCTTAAGAGCATTTTTAGCAACTCAAAAACCATGAGAATAGAGTGTGCCAAGGCACACTCTATCTCTGCAGCTCAAATAAAAGATCTCGGATAGATATTTCTAATGGTGTAAATTGTTCATCAAACAGAGCTTTTATGAGAAATATACAGCAGAAATAGTAAAGGGTAAATTATAAGACCCAATTAGCTCCATGGAGCCATAACTTTATGCTCAAGACTCGGAATTGAATGTGTGAGTAAGCATTGGAAAGGTCTTGGATAGTGGAATATAATTATCTACCTAGAAAATTGATCGAGGCATTCAAATTTCCAGGAAATTAGAAGAAAGAATTATGATATATATTAGTGAACCACAATGGTTCACATTTTCATGAAATTGTTAAAAAAGTTAGCCTGGCAAGGTTTTGTTGGCTGCACATTTTGCAGAGATAACAACAACTAGATCAAGATCATCTTAGAGTCCAGAGTAATGGAAGAGGCACAAGCAAATTACATACAGGAAGATGAAGTCAAAGGGATGGATGTCCATTTGAGCATTGAAGGAACAAACTCCAATGGACATGGACAAGAAAGGAATGAAAACATGAATATGGCAGAGACCATTTAAAAATTTACAGAAGGATACCCAAAGCCATAAGGATGATAATGAAAGGATTATGAGAGCCAAGGAGTAGCAAGATGACTTCAACATGAAGTTATTACAAAGCTTGAACAGAATAGAAAATAAATTGAATAAGGAGAGTGGGTCGAGTAAATCGGGAAGTCACAAGTCTCATGATGAGAAAAGAAAATCAAGAAGTGTTAGAAAACATCACCATCACTCCCCAAGGCATTCCAATAAGAGGGAACACAACAACTCAAGTCCATTCGCTTCTAGGAAGCATAAGAGTTATGGGGTGGATGAACTACGAGGAAAAATAAAAAAAATCAAACCTCCTACTTTTGATGGTGAGCACAAGAAGGATGAAGATGCAGAGATATGGCTACTGGGCATGAGAAAGTATTTTCAATTGAATAATTATTATTCTCATGCAGAGGGTAGAATTTCCATCTATCAACTCAAGGGAAAGGCATCCATGTGGTGGGATCAGCTTGTGCAGGTGCAGCACATTAAAGAGAAAAGTGTTACTTGGAGGGAATTCAAGAGGTATTTTGAGAACAAATACTTGACTAAAAGATATTATGACAAGAAAATGAAAGAGTTCTTTGAATTCAAGCTTGGGAGTATGGCCATTGATGAATATGGGAGAAGGTTTTTAGAACTATTGAAGTATGTATCTTTCATCAAGGATGAGACAGTGAAGATTCAAAGGTATTTGAGTGGATTGCCATCATTTATCAGTGACAAAATATAGTATGATGATCCCAATACATTGGAGGAGACCATAAGGCAAGCTAAATGCCTATATGATCAACAAAAATCAAGGCCAACATTCTAAAAATCTTGGGAAGAGAAAAATAAATTAAAGGTGGATCAGAGGAAGAAGGGATATAAACCACCATTCTTCAGAAACAATCCTCAGGGACATCAAACTCCTAAAGAACCCAGAACGATTGACACAGGGATTCAAAGGCCAAGGAAACCACCTATTCAATGTTGGGGTTGTAAAGGGGATCACATGTTCAGAGATTGTCCTCACAGAGGTGAAAAAGGGAGGATTGTTCACAATGTATAGCAAGCTGAAACAGTGGAGGACATGGGAAGAAAGGTACCTAAGATCTATGCAGCCCTGGACAACAAGAAAGAAGAGTACCAGTCACATATGATTGAAGTGGAAGGTATGATCAACAACCAAACCATTGCTATTTTAATTGATTCAGGAGCTAGTCATAGTTATATAGATCCTAAGATGGTGGAAATTTTGCATTTTCCAAGAAGTAAGCATGGGAAATCTTGGTTGGTGCAGCTGGCTACAGGAACCAAAAGAAAAGCTAATGAGATGGTTAATTCATTTCTTATGGACATGAATGGAATGAACACCCGGGCAGATTTGAAAATCTTGCCTTTAGGTTCCTATGACTGTCTAATTGGAATGGATTGGTTGGACCAACATCATGCTCTCCTAGACTATCATAACAAAGCATTTACTTTCTTGGATGAGGAAGGGAAACTAAGGAAATTGCAGGGAATTCCCAGGGCAGTAACCATCAGAGAGATTTCAGCATTGCAGCTGAAGAAATGTTACAGAAAAGGGTGTCAAATATTTGCAACTCATATGGAGGAGACACATAAACATAAGATGCCAAATTTGGAAGATTATGCAGTCTTGGAATATTTTGAAGATGTGTTCAATGAGGTACCAGGACTACCCCCAAGGAGGGACATTGATTTCTCTATAAATCTAATGCCGGGAGTAGCTCCAGTGTCAAAGACTCCTTACAGAATGAGTACACCAGAGCTGAAGGAGTTGCAAATGCAACTTGAAGAGCTTATGAAGAAGGGGTATATATGCCCAAGTGTGTCACCTTGGGGTTCTGAAGTCTTGTTTGTGAAGAAGAAATATGGAACATTAAGATTGTGCATTGATTTCAAACAGTTGAATAAAGTGACTGTGAAGAACAAGTATCCTCTGCCAAGGATTGATGATCTCTTTGATCAATTGAAGGATGCAAAGATCTTTTCAAAGATAGATCTCAAGTCAGGATACCATCAATTAAGGATTAAAGAAGAATATATAAGCAAGACCGCCTTCAGGACAAGGTATGGTCATTATGAGTTCACAGTGGTACCATTTGGGTTGTCAAATGCACCAGTTGTCTTCATGTGCTTAATGAATGGTGTTTTCTGAGTATATTTAGACAAGTTTGTCATTGTATTTTTGGATGACATTCTTGTATATTCTAAGTCAGAAGAAGAGCATGAGCATCATTTGAGGATGGTGTTGCAAGTATTAAGGGAGCATCAATTGTATGCCAAATTGAACAAGTGCTCATTTTATCAGAAGCAAATTCATTATTTGGGACATATCATTTCAAAGGATGGGATAGCAGTGGATCCTGAGAACATAGATGCCATTGGAGAATGGGTAGTGCCAAAGAATGTGACAGAGGTCAGTTCATTCATGGGTCTTGCAGGCTACTAAAAAAGATTTATTGAAGGATTCTCAAAGATAGCACACCCAATCACTTCCTTGCAAAGAAAAGGTGTGAAGTTTCAGTGGACATTGGATTGTGAGAAGAGTTTCCAACACTTAAAACAGTTATTAACAAGTGCTCCAATATTAAGGATTGCAAACCCAAATGAAGACTTGATTGTATGCACAGATGGATGTCAAGAAGGAATTGTTGGAGTCCTCGGTCAAAATGGGTTTGTCATATATTTTGAATCAAGGAAGTTGAAGGAGCATGAAAAAAACTATGCCACTCGTGATTTGGAGTTGGCATCCATAGTGCATGCCTTGAGGAAATGGAGACACTCCCTCATGGGGAAAATGTTTGAGATGAGGACAGGCCACAATGGTCTGAAATATTTGTTTGATCATCCAACTTTAAATGCTAGGCAAAGCAGATGGTTAGAATTTCTAAGAGACTATGACTTTGATATAAAGCATATCAAGGAGAAAGAGAACAAAGTGGTTGATGCACTCAACAGAAGAGTGCATGAAATGCATGCTATAGCCATTAGCATTTATCAATCATATTTGAAACATATAATTATAGAGACTGCCAAATCAGATTCACAATACAAGGAATTAGTGGGAAAACTACAGCAAGATAATTTGCAGTAGAAAATTGGAGAATACAAGCTAGATAAGGATGAAATTCTCATGTACAGGGGAAGAATTTATGTACCAAATTCCCAGGAGTTGAAAAATATGATATTGAGAGAAATGCATAATGTGCCTTATGTTGGGCACCTAGGATATCAGAAAACTATTGCAGATGTCAAGAGCCAATATTATTGGCCAAGCATGAAGAAAGAGGTTGCTGATTTTATTGTCAGATTTTTGGAATGTCAAAAAGTAAACGCTGAGCATAGACACCCAGCTGGTTTGCTATAGTCGTTACCCAATCCTGAGTGGAAATGGGAAGTTGTAACCATGGATTTCATTACCAAACTGCCCAGAACAAACAAGAAACATGATTCTATCATGGTAGTGGTGGATAAGCTTACTAAAGTTGTGCATTTTATTCCAGTTAAGATCACTCACAAGGCAACGAGCATTGCTTATGTTTATATGAGGGAAATTGCTAGATTACATGGCATACCCAAGACAATTGTGTCTGACAGAGATCCAAAATTTACCTCAAAATTTTGGAAAGGATTATTTTATGGATTTGGAACAAATTTGAATTTTAGTACATCTTATCATCCAGAAACAGATGGAAAAATAGAGAGGGTGAATCAGGTGATTGAGGATATGTTGAGGATGTATGTGATGGATAAACCATCAAAATGGGAATACTACCTACACTTGGTAGATTTTTCTTATAACAATGGGTACCAAGCATCTCTAAAGATGAGCCCATTTGAGGCACTTTATGGTAGAAAGTGCAACACACCTGTAAGTTGGGATAACCCAGCAGATAGAGCAGCGGTTGGGCCAAATTTTCTCAGGGAAATGGAAGAGTAAATGTTGAAAATAAAACAAAATTTAAAGGTTGCCTAAGACAGGTAGAAAAGCTATGTTGATAAGGGCAGAACTCACGGGGAATTTAAAGTAGGTGACCATGTATTCTTGAAAGTGAAAGCCAACAGAAGTTCCCTGAAGTTGGGAAATTGTTCAAAGTTGGCAGCTCGCTATTGTGGGTCGTTTGAAATCCTAGAGAGGATTGGTCCAGTAGATTAAATGATTGCATTGCCTACATCTATGTATGTTCATAATGTATTCCATGTATCATTTCTAAAGAAATATATACCTGATACTAATCATGTTATTGATTGGAATGTGATTCAGGTGGAGCAAGAAGGTGCTTTTCAAGTGCATCCAGTGCGCATTCTGCACCGGAAAATCAAACAACTCCGGAATCAAGCCATAAGGCTTGTAAAGGTCCAATGGACCTTTTACGATCCTTAGGATGTTACGTGGGAGCATGAGGATGCAATGCAGGCAGAATACCTGCATCTTTTTGAGGATTTTCTAAATTTAGTTGTACATGGATACATCATGCACTGAGGATAGTGCATAAATAAGGGGATGGGATTATAATATCCCTAAGGTCGAACCCAATTGTAAATGTATATACAAATGTACTTAATATGGTGAGTTGTTTTGATATAATTTTTGTATGCATATTTCATGGCATAGTGCGTGCATGTACTACGTAGTAAAATGAGGAAGTGTGCATATGCTAGGATACCGCGCGCAACATCTTAAGTGCGCGCGATGTTGAGGCCAAGGAGCCTTTGTGTATATGATATGTTTTATAGGATGGTGAGCCAGTTATTATAATCTAAGATGCTTATGTTTTGATTAGGCCAGAGAGCCTAGATGTTAAAGGCCGGTGCGACTGTTTTTGTACATGTCTCATATTTAATATAAAATACATCGTTGCGTGCAGATCGACCACGATAAAAGAGATGGGGGACTAAACTCCACTAGTTAGGGAAAGGGAGGGGATAAGTTAAGGAAAGGGGCTAAGCTAGGGAGCTTGAGCTAGAAAGGAATATTATATTAATATTTATTAAATCATAAAGTATGTATAATTATTTTATCCTAAGTTCTAAAGTTGGGGACAAGTGGGCCAAAGTAGCTCCCAACATGACAAGTGTCAAGTTGGGGACATGCATACATATTGT
>JZKD02S1674358.1:81666-105068 GCA_000966675.3 Picea glauca | reverse complement strand
ACAGAAAAATACCCTTCTAGTAGATTCAACCACTTGTCTACAACATCTGCGTCTATCTGACCTTCAAATATAGGAATATCAAAGTTTATTTGTACCTTGAAGGGGGCGGCACCTTTACTCAAAGAAGATGCATCCCCTGTTGGTAGTCGTCGAAGGATTTGCACAAAACTATCCATCATCTCGTTCCGTGAGGGCTTCCTCAATCAACAATTTGAAAGGATCTCATGTCCCATCATCTTTCTTTTCTCCTACCATGGGAGGTCGCTTGGGCGTGCGAGAGCTTCTTTCCTCAAGAGAAACAAGCTCGAGACCCAACTCTTTATACTCTGACCTCGTTGGGGACATGCATTAAGACGACAAGGAGCAGACCTCTTTGATACCACTAATCTAGATTTTATGAACAAAATGAAATGAATATAGATTATTAACAGGTGCTTAACACAAAATAACAGAGATACAGTAAAACTAGTTTTCTGTTCAATAACGAAATAAGCTGAAACTGTAAAATGTAGCGGAAACAAGTTTGTTGGAATGGTGGCAGCTTATCTCTGAGAAGAGATGTGATGGCAGCACACATTCGCAAGAAGAAGGTTACAATGAGGCTCTGAAGGCATTTTTACAATAAGCAAGAATGTAAAAAACCCTAGACATCCAAAAACCTAACCCTAGGAGATGAAGTGCCAAAAATCATGTGGGTCTCGTTTGGGTAAGTTAGTACATCAACTTCCCGGGGTCGTAACTTTTGCATACGATCTCCATTTTAGGCGTGTGATAGCCCATTGGAAAGGTATCATTGAGGAGATTCATTTTGGGGGCTCAATCATGCCTTCAACTATCATTGAGGAGCTTGATCCCGAAAAACCTTCATTTAGGCCCTCAAAATGGCCCCGAAAGTTAAAACTGCTAAAAATAGTAAATTGCCAAAATTGTCATAAACCTATTTTGAGCCAGTTGGAAAAGGTGGGTGGCCACCGATATCTATCTGGATCGGTGATTCAGGTGGAGCAAGAAGGTGATTTTCAAGTGCATCTGGTACGCATTCTGGACCAAAAAATCAAACAGCTTTGGAATCGATCCATAGGGCTTGTAAAGGTCCAATGGACCTCGTACGGTCCTGAGGACGCTATGTGTGAGCATGAGGATGCATTGCATGCAGAATACCCACATTTTTTTGAGGATTTTTGAAATTTAGTTGTACATGGGTACATGATGCGCTGAGGATAGTTCATAAATAAGGGGAGGGGATTATAATATCCCTAAGGCCAAACCTAATTGTAAATGTAAATACAAATTTACTTAAGATGGTGAGTTGTTTTGATATCATTTTTGTATGCACATTTCATGGCATAGTGTGCACATGTAATGCGCAGTAAAATGAGGAAGTGTGCACATGCCAGGATACCGTGCGCAGCAAGTTAAGTGCGCACGATGTTGAGGCCAGGGAGCCTTTGTGTATATGATATGTTTTATAGGCTGGTGAGCCAGTTATTATAATCTAGGATGTGTATGTTTTGATAAGGCCGGAGAGCCTAGATGTTAAAGGCCATTACGCTTGTTTTTGTACATGTCTCATATTTAATATAAAATACATCGTTGCATGTAGACCGACCACGATAAAAGAGATGGGGGACTAAACTCCACTAGTTAGGGAAAGGGAGGGGCTAAGTTAAGGATAGGGGATAAGCTAGGGAGCTTGAGCCAAAAAGGAATTTTATCTTAATATTTCTTAAATCATAAAGTATGGATAATTATTTTATCCTAAGTTCTAAAGTTGGGGAGAAGTGGGCCAAAGTAACTCCCAACATGACAAGTTTCAAGTTTGGGACATGCATATATATTGTTGGGACTTAGTTCATTTTCACACCCCCCCAATCATTCTTACCATCATCTTTTCCATAATTCCTGCCATCATTCAGCCAAGATGCCATGACCATTTTCACTCACGCAGTCTGTTATCCTCCATACTTTCTGCCACTATACCGAGCTTGTATCCATGGCCACAGAGGTTGGTGTAGCTGGTTAACTAGGAAGATGAACTAAAGAAGTGGGTTGTCAGGCCCGTGGGATACTAAAGAAGTGGGTTGGTAGGCCCGTGGGATATTGAAGAGGCAGGTTGTCAGGCCCGTGAGAAATTTCTCTCTAGGTGAGAGAATTTTTGGGAATTGATTTCCTGAAGGTGCTAAACTACAGCTACAAGGCTCTGAGACTTCTTGTCCGGCCTGTTGTTGAAGCCCTAGAAGGGAAGTGGGGCAGTCAAAGGATTGTTGAGGAGAGAAGGGGCATAATTTTTGGGGTGGGACAGGCATGTGGTGAATGAGAGATTGTAGGCTGTGAGTTTGAGTAGGCACCTGTGACAGAGTCTTTCCTGTTTTCCATGAGCCTATAGCCTGGTTAGGAATCCCTTTACCGAGTGGAGTTTAGTCCCATCTCGGGGGTGACTCACTGTTGAGAGAAATGAACAGTGTTGTCTAAGGATGGGAGGTTCGTGGAAGGTCTTCACGCAGTTGGTGATATTCTTAAAAAGATAAGTGTTAACTGTGTGATAAAATTACATGTTGCATTGTTATCTACATGTTTATTTTATGGGTTTATCATATGTGTGGTTATAACTGTCTGTAGGTTTTTTTGGGTATTTCTTGTATATGCTACATGTCTATGGTTACTATTATTTCAATGTGAATTTGTGCATTTATGTAATGTATTTGTTTGTTACATTTTATATATAAAGCTTTCGCAAGAGTGTTGTGTGTGTATGTTTTAAATGCATGGAGTTAGAAAATTTTAAGTGGAATAACTCAGAATAGAAGTTGGGTATGTTACAGTATGTTCCGTAGAGAGAATGTAAGTGTTCTCTGGCATACCGTGGCCCAGCCATGGGTGGCTGGGGACGTTACAAATTGGTATCAGAACTTCAGTTTTCAACACTGAGCCTGGATGGGACAAGAAAGTTCTGTTGAAGCAAAATGTCACAGAGGATTTATTTCGAAGTGGCCAAATTTTAGTTTGTAGAACGTCCATGGTAAAAAGTAACAACAACTGGGCGAAAATGCGGAAAAGCCCCAATTTATGTGGTTGAATTCATGGGAAAATGGAGAAATTCAGCCAAGTAATGAGATATTACTGATTTAATATCTGTTTTAGCAAATTCAGACCCGGAATTGGTCGAATTTGAAGTTATAGTAAATCCATGACAAATGGAGCGGAATTCATAATTAAAAATTCCCAATTTTTGGGTGAATTCATTCCAGAAACGCCAACCCACGACGATTTTTCTTTACAGAGGCTGAATTGTTGTTATCAAGGTGAAATTGAATGAATTTCGTGGTTGCAGAATTGTCTATGGTAAATTGGGGAAAGAGTTAGGAAAAAGCCCCAATTTCTGCAGCGGAATTCACGAGTATTTGATGCACATAAAGGTGAATGTGCACAGGGGGGCGCACTAAAAATGCATGATGCGCAGTGGAAATCTTGTGATAGTTAAAATTCGGTACTGCGCGACAAGATATTGGCATGCTGGTGCGTACGCTAAATTTGGCATTGTGCGGTGTGCATATGCATAAGAAGTTTGCGCGATGTGGACATTCATAATAATGGCGTGCGTGATGTGCACAGTATTGGCACAATGAAGTGGAGTTGGGTAGTTGGCAATGTGGGTAAATGTCGATGCACGACAACTTAGTTAGTGGTGCACGCAGAGTTTTTAATGTGCGGTGGAGACATTCTAAACCTTGGCATGGTGCAGTGCATAGAGTGAATTGCACGCGAAATACTACGCACAATACAAAAAAAAAAAAAAATTGCGCGCAACGGGTAATAGTGCAAGAACCAAAACTGTGCGCGATAGATATTGGTGCACGACACAAAAGTGCGTGCAAGTTATTGGCGCGATAAAGAAGTGATACACAGTGCCTTTAAATTGCACGAAGCACAATTTACCTTGTGATTATGTAGCACATGGAAAATACGGGTGCACAGATTGAAATTTGTGCACGCAAAGTTATTTGAAAGGTGAAGAATAGCAGAAAACCAACGAATTTCTGTGATGTTTTATATCCTTTGAATGTCACCTTTTTGCAGCACATTTTTTAGGGCCTTAAGAGCATTTTTAGCAACTCAAAAACCATGAGAACAAAGTGTGCTAAGGCACACTCTATCTCTGTAGCTCAATTAAAAGAGCTCGGATAGATCTTTCTAATGGTGTAAATTGTTCGTCAAACGGAGCTTTTATAAGAAAGATACAACAGAAACAGTGAAGGGTAAATTATAAGACCCAACTAGCTCCATGGAGCCATAACTTTATACTCAAGACTCGAAATTGAGCATGTGAGCAGGCGTTGGAAAGGTTTTGGACAATGGAATATAATTATCCACCCAAAAAAATGATCAAGGCATTCAAATTTCCAGGAAATTAGAAGAAATAATTCTGATATATATTAGTGAACCAGAATGGTTCACATTTTCATGAAATTGTTAAAACAATTATCCTAACAAGGTTTTGTTGGCTACACATTTTGCAGAGATAACAACAACTAGATCAAGATTAGCTTAGAGCCCAGAGTAATGGAAGAGGCACAAGGGAATTACATCCAGGAAGATGAAGTTAGAGGGATGGATGTCCATTTGAGCATCGAAGGAATAAACTCCAATGGACAAGAAGAAGAAAGGAATGAAAACATGAATATGGCAGAGACCATTAAAAATTTGCACAAGGATGTTTAAAGCCATAAGGCTAATAATGAAAGGCTTATGAGAACCAAGGAGCAGCTGGATGACTTCAACATGAAGTTATTACAGAGCTTGAACATAATAGAAAAGAAATTGGATAAGGAGAGTGGCTCGAGGAAATCAGAAAGTCTCAAGTCAAATGATGAGAAAAGAAAATCAAGAAGTGTTAGAAGACATCACCATCACTCCCCAAGGAATTCCATTAAGAGGGAACACAACAGCTCAAGTCCATCCCTTGTCAGGAAGCATAAGAGTTATGGGGTGGATGAACTATTAGGAGAAATGAACAAAATCAAACCTCCTACTTTTGATGGTGAGCACAAGAAGGATGAAGATGCAAAGACATGGTTGTTGGGCATGAGAAAGTATTTTCAATTGCATAATTATTCTCTTCATGCAGAGGGTAGAATTTCCATCTATCAACTCAAGGGAAAGGAATCCATGTGGTGGGATCAGCTTGTGCAGGTGCAACACATTAAAGAGAAAAGTGTTACTTGGAGGGAATTCAAGAAGTATTTTGAGAAGAAATACTTGACTAAGAGATACTATGACAAGAAAATGAAAGAGTTCTTTGAACTCAAGCTTGGGAGTATGACCATTGATGAATATGAGAGAAGGTTTTAAGAACTGTTGAACTATGTCTCTTTCATCAAGGATGCGATAGTGAAGATTCAAAGGTATTTGAGTGGATTGCCATCATTTATCAATGACAAAATACAGTATGATGATCCCAAGACATTGGAGGAGACCATAAGGCGAGCTAAATGCCTATATGATCAACAAAAATCAAGGCCAAAATTCCAAAAAGATTGGGAAGACAAAAAGAAATTCAAGGTGGATCAGAGGAAGAAGGGATATAAGCCACCATTCTTCAGAAACAATCCTCAAGGACAACAAACTCCTAAAGAACCCAGAACGATTGACACAAGGAGTCAAAGGCCAAGGCAACCACCTATTCAATGTTGGGGTTGTAAAGGAGATCACATGTTCATAGATTGTCCTCACAGAGGTGAAAAAGGGAGGACTGGTCACAATGTACAGCAAGCTAAAACAGTGGAGGACATGGGCAGAAAGATACCCAGGATCTATGCAGCCTTGGACAACAAGCAAGCAGAGTACCAGTCACATATGATTGAAGTGGAAGGTATGATCGACAACCAAACCATTGCTATTTTAATTGATTCAGGAGCTAGTCATAGTTATATAGATCCTAAGATGGTGGAAAGTTTTCATTTGCCAAGAAGCAAGCATGGGAAATCTTGGTTGGTGTAGTTGGCTACAGGAACCAAAATAAAATTTAGTGAGATGGTTAAGTCATGTCTTATGGACATTAATGGAATGAACACCTAGGAATATTTGAAAATATTGCCTTTAGGTTCCTATGACTGTATAATTGGGATGGATTGGTTGGACCAACATCATTCTCTCTTAGACTGTCATAACAAAGCATTTACTTGCTTGGATGAGGAAGGGAAACTAAGGAAAGTGCAGGGAATTCTCATGGTAGTAACCATCAGAGATATTTAAGCATTGCAGCTGAAGAAATGTTACACAAAAGGGTGTCAAATATTTGTAGCTCATATGGAGGAGACACCTAAAGATAAGGTGCCAAATTTGGAATATTATGCAGTACTGGAAGATTTTGAAGATGTGTTCAAGGAGGTACCAGGACTACCCCCAAGGAGGAACATTGATTTCTCTATAAATCTAATGCCTGGAGAAGCTCCAGTGTCAAAGACTCCTTACAGCAGAAGTACACTAGAGCTGAAGGAGTTGCAAATGCAACTTGAAGAGATTCTGAAGAAGGGGTATATAAGCCCAAGTATGTCACCTTGGGGTGCTAAAGTCTTGTTTGTGAAGAAGAAAGATGGAACATTAAGATTGTGCATTGATTTCAGACAGTTGAATAAAGTGACTGTGAAGAACAAGTATCCTCTGCCAAGGATTGATGATCTCTTTGATCAATTGAAGGATGCAAAGATATTTTCAAAGATAGATCTCAGGTCAGGATAACATCAAGTAAGGATTAAAGAAGAAGATATCATCAAGACCGCATTTAGGACAAGGTATGGTCATTATGAGTTCACAATGGTCCCATTTGGGTTGTCAAATGCACTAGTTGTCTTCATGTTCTTAATGAATGGTGTTTTTCGAGAATATTTAGACAAGTTTTTCATTGTCTTTTTGGATGACATTCTTGTATATTCTAAGTCAGAAGAAGAGCATGAGCATCATTTGAGGATGGTGTTAAAAGTATTAAGGGAGCATTAGTTTTATGCCAAATTGAACAAGTGCTCATTTTATCAGAAGCAAATTCATTATTTGGTACATATCATTTCAAAGGATGGGATAGCAACGGATCCTGAGAAGATAGAATCCATTAGAGAATGGGTAGTTCCAAAGAATGTGACAAAGGTCAGATCATTCATGGGTCTTGCAGGCTACTACAGAAGATTTATTGAAGGATTCTCAAAGATAGCACACCCAATCACTTCCATGCAAAGAAAAGGTGTGAAGTTTCAGTGGACATTGGATTGTGAGAAGAGTTTCCAACACTTAAAACAATTATTAACAAGTGTTCCAATACTAAGGATTGCAGACCCAAATGAAGACTTCATTGTATGCATAGATGCATGTAAAGAAGGAATTGTTGGAGTCCTCAGTCAAAATGGGTTTGTCATATGTTATGAATCAAGGAAGTTAAAGGAGCATGAACGAAACTATGCCACTCATGATTTGGAGTTGGAAGCCACAGTGCATGCCTTGAGGAAATGGAGACACTACCGCATGGAGAAAAGGTTTGAGATGAGGACAGACCACAATGATCTGAAATATTTGTTTGATCAGCCAACTTTAAATGCTAGGCAAAGCAGATGGTTAGAATTTCTAAGCGAATATGACTTTGATATAAATCATATCAAGGGGAAAGAGAACAAAGTTGTTGATGCACTCAGCAGAAGAGTGCATGAAATGCATGTTATATCCATTAGCATGTATCAATCAGATTTGAAACATAGAATTATAGAGACTGTGAAATCAGATTCACAATACAAGGATTTAGTGGCAAAACTACAGCAAGATAATTTGCAGCAGAAAAATGGAGAATACAAGCTAGATAAGGATGAAATTCTCATGTACATGTGCATAATTTATGTACCAAATTCCCAGGAGTTGAAAAATCTGATATTGAGAGAAATGCATAATGTGCCTTATGTTGGGCACCCAGGATATCAGAAAACTATTGCAGATGTCAAGAGCCAATATTATTGGCCAGGCATGAAGAAAGAGGTTGTTGATTTTATTGTCAGATGTTTGGAATGTCAAAAAGTAAAGGCTAAGCATAGACACCCAGCTGGTTTGCTACAGTCATTACCCATTTGTGAGTGGAAATGGGAAGTTGTAACCATGGATTTCATTACCAAACTGCCCAGAACAAACAAGCAACATGATTCTATCATGGTAGTGGTGGATAAGATTACTAAAGTTGCCCATTTTATTCCAGTTAAGCTCACTGACAAGGCAGCGAACATTATTGATGTTTATATGAGGGAAATTGCTAGATTACATGGCATACCCAAGACAATTGTGTTTGACAGAGATCCAAAATTTACCTCAAAATTTTGGAAGGGATTATTTAATGGATTTGGAACAAAATTGAATTTTAGCACATCTTATCATCCAGAAGCAAATGGAAAAACAGAGAGGGAGAATCATGTGATTGAGGATATGTTGAGGATGTATGTGATGGATAAACCATCAAAATGGGAATACTACCTATAGTTGGTAGAGTTTGATTATAACAATGTGTACCAATCATCTCTAAATTTGAGCCCATTTGAGGCACTTTATGGCAGAAAGTGAAACACACCGGTAAGCTGGGATAATCCAACAGATAGAGCAGTTGTTGGGCCAGATTTTCTCAGGGAAATGGAAGAGCAAATGTTGAAAATAAAACAAAATTTAAAGGTTGCCTAAGACAGGAAGAAAAGTTATTTTGATAAGGGCAGAACTCACAGGGAATTTAAAGTGGGTGACCATGTATTCTTGAAACTGAAAGCTAACTGAAGTTCCCTGAAGTTGGGAAATTGTTCAAAGTTGGCAGCTTGCTATTGTGGTCCATTTGAAATCCTAGAGAGGATTGGTCTAGTAGCTTATATGTTTTCATTATCTGCATCTATGTATGTTCATAATGTATTGCATGTATTGTTGCTAAAGAAATATATACCTGATACTAATCATGTTATTGATTGGAATGTGATTCAAGTGGAGCAAGAAGACGCTTTTCAAGTGCATATGGTGCGCATTTTGCACTAGAAAATCAAACAACTCTGGAATCAAGGCATAGGGCTTGTAAAGGTCCAATGGACCTAGTATGTTCCTGAGGACGCTACGTGGGAACATGAGGATGCAATGCAGGCAGAATACCCGCATCTTTTTTAGGATTTTTGAAATTTAGTTGTACATGGGTACATGATGCACTGACGACAGTGCATAAATAAGGGGAGGGGATTATAATATCCATAAGGCCAAACCCAATTGTAAATGTAAATACAAATGTACTTAAGCTAGTGAGTTTATTTGATATCATTCTTGTATACACATTTCGTGGACTAGTGTGTGCATGTACTGTGCAGTAGAATGAGGAAGTGTGCACATGCCAGGATACCGCACACAGCATCTTAAGTGCGCATGATGTTGAGGCCAGGGAGCCTTTGTGTATATGATATGTTTTATAGGCTGGTGAGCTAGTTATTATATGCTAGGATGTTTTTCTTTTGATTAGGCCAGAGAGCCTAGATGTTAAAGGCCAGTGTGCATGTTTTTGTACATGTCTCATATTTAATATAAAATACATCATTGTGCGTAGACCGACCATGATAAAAGAGATGTGGGACTAAACTCCACTAGTTAGGGAAAGGGAGGGGATAAGTTAAGGAAAGGGGCTAAGCTAGGGAGCTTGAGCCAAAAAGGAATATTATATTAATATTTCTTAAATCATAAAGTATGAATAATTATTTTATCCTAAGTTCTAAAGTTGGGGGCAAGTGAGCCAAAGTAGCTCCCAACATGACAAGTGTCAATTTGGGGACATGCATACATATTGTTGGGACTTAGTTCATTTTCACACACCCCCCCAACATTCTTACCATCATCTTTTCCATCATTCCTGCCATCATTCATCCAAGATGCCATGACCATTTTCACTCATACAGTCTGTTATCCTCCATACTTTATCTCACTATATCGATCTTGTATCCATGGCCACAGAGTTTGGTGTTGCTGGTTAGATGGGAAGCTGGACTAAAGAAGCAGATTGTTAGGCCCGTGGGATATCGAAGAGGTGGGTTATCAGGCCCATGAGCAATTTCTCTCTGGGTGAGAGAATTGTTGGGAATTGATTTCCTGAAGGTGCTAAACTATAGCTACAGGGCTCTGAGACTTTGTGTCCGGCCTATTGTTGAAGCCCTGGAAGGGAAGTGGGGCAGCCGAAGGACTGTTGAGCAGAGAAGGGGCATACTTCTTGGGGTGGGACACACATGTGGGGAATGAGAGACTATAGGTTGTTAGTTTGAGTAGGCACCTGTGATGAAGTCTTTCCTATTTTCCATGAGCCTATAGCCTGGTTAGGAATCCCTTTACTCAGGTGGAGTTTAGTCTCAGCTCGGGGGTGGCTCACTGTTGAGAGTGATGAACAGTGTGGTCTAAGGCTAGGAATTTTCTGGAAGGTCTGCATGCAGTTGGTGATATTCTTAAAAATATAAGTGTTAACTGTGTGATAAAATTGCATCCTGCATTGTTATCTACGTGTTTATTTTTTGGGTTTATCATATGCATGGTTATAATTGTCTGTAGGTTTTTTTTGGTATTTTTTTGTATATGCTGCATGTCGATGGTTACTGTTATTTCAATGTGAATTTGTGCATTTACATAATGTATTTGTCTGTTACGTTTTATATATAAAGCTTCCGCAAGAGTGTTGTGTGTGTATGTTTTAAATGCATGCAGTTTGAAAATTTTAAGTGGCATAGCTCAAAATAGAAGTTGGGTATGTTACAATATGTTTCGTAGAGAGAACATAAGTGTTCTCTAGAATAGTGTGGCCCGACCATGGGTGGTTGGGGACGTTACAAGAACTGAAGATCCTGGTTTTCAAGCCAGAATATGGAACTCCTGCGTGAGTTGCACTGAAATAGAAATTGGTTTTTATTGATTTGTTGATAGCTATCCTAGCAACACTTTCCCTTGAATTCCCAACTGAGAGATTCCCAGTTTTTATACCAGATAGACATTGATAAACAAATGGCTCATTCCTTGGGTTAGCCTCAATAAAAATATGGTACATCCCTTCGATTAGACTTGATAAACACATGGTACGTCCCTTGGTTTAAACTTGATAAAATAATGGTGCATTCCTTGGGTTGGGAAGGTCAAGAAGAAGAGAGTTGGTGGAAAAGTCAAGATAGTTGTAGAAGAATATCAGTTGGTTTGAGAGATTTATGAGCTATAAGTGGACTGTGAGAGACCACCCTCTTTTGTGGATTTCTATCCTCATCTCGAGGGTGACTGGTTGTTGATATTTGGAACAATAAGTTTGTGGTTGGCTGGAACGTCTGTCCCAAGTAGTTGGTTGCACGATTCTATTTTAAGATAAGTGTTTTATATTTTATTGAGTTATTTACATGTGTTATTGTTGTGCATGAACTCTGTAAGAATGAGAATGAATTATATGTGGTTGTAATGTACAGTTTAGTTGTATTTCATGTTGATTATTATCATGCTTCAGATGCATAAGTTTTATGGTTATTATCGCAGCTAAATCTATTATAAATTGTAGTTGTAGGCTATGGAAAATGGATAACAACAAAAGAATGGATTTAATTAGCATAAGCTTCATGTTATGTGTATTCCACATGTATTGTTGCCTAGATGGAGTCTAGGTACATTACTAAAAATGGTGTCAGAGTTAAGAAACAAAAATTTTTTGCGTGACGTGACCCAACCCTGGTGGTTGGGTACGTTACGCATTATCAGTTAGAGGTATGGGAACTAATTAAATATTTTGATGCATTTAATATTAGTTATGTTCCTCTCTCATTGAGTTTTGATGTTGACTTAATAGAGAACTTTACATCTAGATTAATACCTTCAGATAGATTGATGCCTGACACTTTCTTTGTTGAAATTGTGTACAAGCCCTCAATCCCTAATAACATAACTAGTTGGAGAGTCTTTGAAGACGATCAAAATATTACAAGATTCTCACATCTCAAAGAAACATTCAAAGACTCTATTATAGATGAGGTTCATCATGATCTAATGGTGAACTTAGATTCTACTGATCAAGCTCAACAAAGAAGTCAATCGGGTTCAACCAATAATATCCCTAAGAATGAAGTAAGAATCGAGAAACTTTACGATCTCTGGGATAAGTTAAAGAAGGTTATAAACTACAAAACCAACAACTCATCAATGTAGTTTGAAGTGGTAAATATTTTAATGGACATCACACCTCAAAATATCAATTTGGGAAAGAACTATTTTCCTAAAGAAAAACAATCTTACATCAAATTATTCAAGGAATACAAAGACATCTTTCCCTGGACATATGAATACCTCAATACCTATGACACCAATATCAAACAACATGTCATTCCAATTAAGCCTCAAACAAAACCTTTTCAATAAAAACTAAGGAAGAGGCATCCCAGTCTTGAGCCTCAGGTCAAAGCAAAGTTGAATAAGTTGTTAGTTGCTAATATTATATTCCTAGCAAGAAATACTCAATGGATCTCTAACCTGGTACCAGTGAGGAAAAATAATGGAGATATAAGGCTATGTATTGACTTCAAGAACTTGAATAGAGCCTTGGAGAAAGACAATTTCCCAGTGCTCCCTATGGAGCAAATCTTGCAATGTGTATCCAGCTCTGAAATGCTCTTCCTTTTAGATGGATTTTTTTGCTATAACCAATTCCTAGTTTCCCATGATGATCAACTGAAGACTACATTTTAGACTAAATGGGGAACATATGGTTATAGGAAGATTCCATTCGATCTAATCAATGTTGGAGCAACTCTCCAAATAGCAATGGATATCGCTTTCAGAGGCTTGATTGGAGACTGTGATATGGTGTATCTAAATGAAATTACTATATTCTCTAGGAATAAGGAGTACCATATATCCCATTTGTGAAGAGTATTCAACAGGTGCGGGAGGTAAGGTATTTCCCTCAATCCCAAAAAAAATATTTTTGCAGTTGATGAGGGCATGCTATTGGGATTCATAGTTTCAAAACATGGTATGAAAATTAAACCTGAAAGGACGGAAACTGTTTCCAATGTCCCTCCTCCCATAACAAAAAGGTTATGCATTCCTTCTTGGGGAGAGTAAATTTTGTGATAATATTTGCCCCTAGCTTTACAAAAATGGTAAAACCCCTACAATACATGATTAAAAAAAATGCAGAGTTCAAATGGGGATCTAAACAAAAGGAGTCTTTTGATAAAATTAAAGTATAAATAGCACAAGATCCTACACTTTTAAGCCTGGATTTCAGTCGAGAGTTTATTCTCTATACTTTCACATCGGACATTGCATTCACAGTTGTTATAACAAAACAAAATCAGGAAGGATATGAATTTCCCGTGGCTTTTATGAGCTTGGAATTACAAGGAGCAGAATTGAATTACCCAGAGGTGGACAAAGATGCATATTTTGTATTCAAATTTGTAAAACACTTCAGGCCCTATTTGATAAAATCAAAGACCAAGGTCATTGTTCCTTATCCCATTGTTAGAAACCTCTTGGTCCAGAAGGATCTGGGGGATAAAAGAGATAATTGGATAACAACATTACAAGAATATGGCCTGGAGATCAAGCCTACCGAAATTTTCAAAAGGAAGGTGTTGTGTAAACTGACATCTGAATTGGCAAGCGATGAAGTACATGAAGATGTCTTGTATCAAGACCAAGAGCTCCTTTAAATAGAAGTTGGATACATCCCTGTTAACTTAGACCAATGGTATTATGAAATGAAATATTACGTAACCCATGGGTTAGCCCCACATTAGCTGGAACCTCGGAAGAAGAGAGCTCTTAGACTCAAATCAACTCAATATCAGATCATTCAAGGAATGTTATGCAGGAAGAATTATGATGGTGTTTTCCTAAGATGTCTTGAGAAGAGAGATGCATAAAGGTTCTATCTAAACTTCATGATGGCTCGGGTGGTGGGAATTTTGAAGGTGACACTATTTCTCATAAAATTCTTAGGGCATGCTATTATTGTCCTACTCTATTCAAATATTCTCACACATATGCAAGGAAATGCCTAGAATTTAAAAATTCAGTTGGAAGAGAAAGGAAATTTGCCTTTCCCCTGCAACAATGGGGTCTAGACGTGATCGAGGAAATTAAACCCAACTCCTCTCAACTGCACAAATATATTTTGACAACCACAGATTATTTCACTGGATGGATGGAATCATTTCCCCTGAATACCATCAACGACAACCAGGTGACATTGTTCCTTGAATATCATATTAGCACTATATTTGGAGTCCCTGAGTCCTTAGTTTTTGATAATTCCAATCATTTGTCTTCTCTGAAATTAATTGAATATGCTCTCAAAAAATATATATATGTATTCAACAAACTACTATCCACAAGGGAATGGGTTTGTTGAGTCAACAAATAAAAACCTGATCAAAATCCTGAAGAAAATTGTTAGCGATCATCAAAAGAATTGGCATCTAGCCCTCTAGAATTCCCTTTGGGCTGATAGAGTAACACCCAAGTCCTCTATTGGTAATTGTCCCTTCTTTCTGGTCTATGGACATGAAGAAAATTTTGACTACCCATACCTTCCTACCATCCCTACAACTTGCTCAATCTGTCCAAGATGAACCATGCCCTATAATGCAAGATAGGTTGATTATGCCACTGAAACTAGAAGAAGAGAGGGAAAAGGCCAAAATGAATTTAACACAACATCAAGAAGTAAGTAAAAAGTGGTTTGATAAATCATCTATGGGAAATAAATATTTTCAAGAGGGAGATCTTGTCTTAAATGGGACAAAGCAAATGAGCTTAAATGTCGACATATGAAGTTCCAAAAGTTGTGGTTGGGCCCATATATAATTCACTAGAAATTTGGTCCTAGAACATTTAAACTCAGAACATCGAAGGGAGATGAGGAGGAGCTCCCTGTCAATAGCTCCCTGTCAATGGTCATATTCTCAAAAGATACTTCTCCCGATCACCTTCGGTGATATAGTCTTGTACATAGTAGGTTTTATGAACTTTAATTTTCTTATTCTTAAATTCTTATTTCAGTCAGCCTTTTGTTTATTTTATTTTCTCCCATCCTTTGTTCAAACTTTGCTTTGTATCCCTTTTCAGTTTGGAATAATTTGTTGTTCACCATCCCTAACCAAACAGTCTCTTTCATTATAGAAACCTAAGAATGTTAATTAAGTTAATGCACTTCCCTGCGATAATTCCTTTTCATGTTCAACCAATCAAGTTACCTTATGATAAACACTCCTCTTGATGACTAATGGTTGTACATAAAAGAGGAACATGTTCACCTATGCCAAAAGGAAACTTCAAACCTATCAATTTAAAGCCTATAGGCAGTCCCTAAAAGTTATCCTTAATCGTATGATCATGCTCATACTTTGCCTATTTTAGACTCAATTTAATGAAAGGTCCTTGTTTCAGGTGTCTTCTGCATAATTCCATTGATACTTCCCTGAATATCCAAAAAATATGAATTCATTTGTTACCCATGTGGATGAACCCATGAGGATAAACAACTTGCTAAGACTAACACATTAAACTAACTCTCGTATCACCCCGCTTCCTATTCACCCATGTTACAAAAGTAATACATAAATTACACATCTAAAAGGGTGAATGTTAAAAGAAAAATCATCAAGAAGTTCAAATCACTATTAGTAGTGTGGGAGGTATAGGTAAATCCATCGAGGATATGGACTCTCTCTTGCAGCGGGACCATTCTTGTATGATACCAAGGCAACTTTGTCGGGGATATGGACGCTCACTGGCATTGAAGCAATGTCGGAAAAAAGAGATGAGAAACACACTTCAGTCTATAAACAATTAGAAAATACCCCTTTGTGGTGTTTCTTCCCATGTGATCCCTTTTCATGTAAAACGAATGCAACATCCTTTAATTTTCACAGTAATTATGCAGAAGATCATTTGTAATGGGTCACCTTTATGTTTTGTTCTCGTGATGGATGGTGTGGGGTCCATAATATATACATTGTTAAAACACTGTTTAAAAGGCCAAAACATCACACTAATGTGTCTGAATCGATTTCTTTTGGGATCAGAGATAACTGGTTGTTCCCAGTAAGTTGCCATTTGTTGTTCCTCCCCCACAAAAACCCATTTTTCATTTATAAAATGGGTTTGGTTATTCTAATTTTTTTTACAAGGTACTATATTTCTACTTTATTGAAGAGGTGTTGGCATGAGGAAGTAGTCCATGTTGCTTATACAGTCTATCAATCTTCCTTTTCATTACTATCCGCAAATCACAATAAATAATGGCCTCCTTGATACGTTAATCATTTCCCCTTCTCGGAAATCCATTTTCCCCTACACTTCCCTCAAGCACACATAACATGTCTCCAACTTAATCTGCTATGGGAACTTTACAATTGCAACTACGTCGGAGTATTTTCCCTCACAAATAAATTTCGACTCTAATTCATACACTCTGATAGCCTAAGCGTGCAATGTATTCATTTTTAGCATGCCACGTGGCAATAAATTGTTGGTCTGAGGTAAACCATCAAGTAAAAAAGTTGTCAGGTTGGCACAACAACCATTGACCCTTTTTAATGAACCTTTTGTGACCAACTTCCTCCTCGTTTAATGGGATAACACGTTTTTTGAGAAAGAGAATATACCTTCGATACCATTTTCGTCAGAGCCCTGAAATTTCCTGAGTCCATTCAACTCCGAATTACTAACTCCGATGACTTACCTTAAAGCCATCAAACCAGTACAATGGCAGCACACAAATCTATGTTAAAAAGAGGATATTCCTTCCATACCACCTACATCGGGGTCCTAGCATTTCTAGGGTCTTTTCAACTCTGAATTATAAACTCTGATGAAAAATATTAAAAGTATTAACAACACTTCGGGGTTGGCACGTAAACCCATGTAAAAAAGAATATTCTTTCGATACCGACTCCATCGAGATTCTAACATCTCCTTGGTCTAATGGACTCTGAATCAAAAAGTCTGACAATTTACCTTGAAACCCTTTCAAGTCTATGCGGTTGACACACAAACCTAGGGAAAAGAGAATATACTTTCGATATCCTCCCATCGAAGTGCACCTCAACTTGACTGTCGATGACCTCCGATGAGATGACCCTAATTGACCCCACCTATCACCATGACCACGCCCCTTCTATGTCAACACATGAACCTAGGCTGGATAACGAATATTCTTCTATTTTTTTCCTTCAGAGTGCAAACAAACCATAAAATTTCCCCAGTCCGATGGAAGAGACTCTGACAACCATTTTTCAAATTAAAGGCTTCGCTTCGACCCCAATATGTAGATTTGGATGATCTTCCTTCTTAAATAGCATTAATGGTGGAGATTACACTTGGATTTTGAAACAGTCCTTGTACACGGGTGATTTATTACACATTTAGAGTGATTTAATACATATGAACGGACCCTAAACCTTTATTTTTCACTCTATCTTCTTCCATAAGATGGTAAAGCACTCTGCCTCACTATGATCAGCTCTACATTTTTTTTTCTGAAATCAGTTGTTTCAGAAAAAATCTAGTCGGAAACTCCATTCCAAACGAGAGTGGGTCTAATTGGGACCTTCCATCGGGTGTTTTCCCTTAGCTGCTTGAATGGGTCATTCTGGCCCGTCAACAGTGGGTTAGGGTAGGACCTTAACATGCCTCCCCTTCAATAGTAACATTTTCCTCAAGGATGAAGGTGATGAAATTGTTTTAGAATCATTGTTGATTCCCATGTAACGTCTTCTAGTTTCATATCTTTATATTGGATCAATACTTCCTTGATTTTGCATTAGCATAACTTAAACTCTCCAGTATCCAATACTACTTCTAGCTGGAGCGAAATGGAACCTTCTTCATTAAATTCTAGTAGGTTGGTCTACACTTTGCAATGTTATCCCACAACCTTCTTCAAACAAGACACATGAAAAACTGGATGAATCTTGGAGTGGGATGGAAGAGCCATCTTGTAGGCCACCTCACCAATATGTTGTATGATCTAATAAAGACCATATAACTTGATAGATAGCTTCCGAGGAACTTTATCTTTGAGTGATGTCTATTTATAAGGTCATAGGAAAATAAACTCTTGATCCCCTTCATTAAAAGAATGTTCAGATCTATGTTGATCAACTTGTTATTTCATTCGATTTTGCACCATAACCGAGTTGTCCTTGAGGATACGAATAATGGATTCCCTAGTGTGAAGCATTCTATCTACTGCAAGAACCTTGGAGGTGCCTAGTACATAGGATGCCACTGAAAAGGGGTTTTGGTCCATGCCCTCGTAGGGGTTTTGTAAAGAGAAAACACTTTTGATATCTCAGAATGAAATAAATAAGATTGTTATTCTTTCTCATTTATGTGTATTTATGACTTGGTGACTTTTTGCTTTTTGATCTCCATATTTGCTTTCTGTAATCTGTGTATATTTCAGAAACTTATGTAAATTTAATTTTACATTGCAGCATTCTTTTCATTAAAAAAATCACCCTAAACCCTTGTAATCAATACTTGCAGATTGAGAAAATATTTTTGAGGCTATAAAACCTAGGGTGATATTCCTGATTATCTTGTTTTAGCCAAACAAGATTCGAAAATGGTTGAGTAAGGTAATTCATACCTTTTCCTCAACACACCTCTTCCTTAAGGATGTTCGAACTTAGAGGCTTCTTTACTTTACTTTAGGGGATTTTTCTCTTGGATTTAGGGTCTTATTCACATGGCTTTCGGGGCTTCTTATCTTTGATTTTGGGGCTTCTTCACTTGTATTTAGGGGCTTATTCACTTGACTTTATGGGCTTATTCATTTGGTTTTAGGGTTTCTTCAAGGCTCCATTTGTGTACAACTCAAAATGGACATGTGTAAACAACCACATGCTATCCCATCTCATCAAGGCCATGCTTAAAAGCTATGCCATAAGGGGAATACTCTAGAGTTATATACGTTTATGTCAAGTCTCCTTCAAGGCTCTTTAAGTCTTCTTCAAGTGGAAACACCATCATCACTTTTAGGGGATTCTAGGCTTTGCTTTAGGGATTTTTCTAAGGTTGAAATCAATGACAACCAATTTTCCAACAATATTTGCCTTTGTCATTGATGACAACTTAGTAAAACAATCATGTCCCCCCTGTCTTCGTGCTCCGATCCCACTAACTGTACTGTCCTCTTATCTTCATGCTAACTCCCTATATCTTCATGCTTCTAGTTTTATTGTTTTTCTCTCCCCCTTTGACATCAATGGAAAAGGGTAACTCCCCCTAGAAATATTCCCCTTTTTGTTCTTGTAGAAGATTATGGAAATCAATTTGGAGTAGAAATTACTCCCATTTTTTTTCAAATATACTCAAAGCTCTCACTAGGAAGAGGCTTTGTGAAGATGTCTACAATCTGTTCTTTTATCCCAATGTACTCCAACTTGATATTCTTTTATGTGACTTGTTCCAATAGAAATTGGAACTTAATAGGAATATGTTTGTTCTTAGAATGCATCATTGGATTCTTGGAGATGTTTATATCACTTGTGTTGTCACAGAGTATCATAATAGGATCATCATATCTCACTTGTATGTCTTGCAGGGTTTGCTTCATCCAGAGAATCTGAGTACAACATTTTGTTGTTTCAATATATTATTCTTCTGTTATGGATAAGGATATTGAAGATTGCTTCTTTCTCAACCAAGACACTAAGCAGTCACCTAAGTAGAAAGTTGTTCCACTTGTACCTCTTATGTCATCAATACTTCTTGCCCAATATGAATCCATGTAGGTGATCCAGGAGGATCTAAGGAATGCTCACAAAGGTCTAGGAGGATCTGAAACACTCACACAAGTCCCAAGGGATCCATAAATGATCAAAATTTTACCATATCTAATCATCCTGAAAATGACATCATTGTGTAGAGCTCATCATCAACTTTCCAACGGTGCAAACGATAAGTCAAATGGAGTTTGTATGCAAAAGTTATAAGCAATCAAATTTCATGTCAACCAAGGTCAAAGTCAAAAGTCAAATGGGTAAAAGGACACGTGTCATGATCGTACAGTGACACATGGCATGATCGTACATGTGACATGGCCACACCCCAAGGTGCCATGTGGACTGATCGTACAGTTGATTGGCTAGATGAGTTGGTAGATTATACCTCCACATGGTCCAATGGTTCATCAACACATGGAAAGGATAGTCAATGAGAGGTTGCCACCCTCATTGTCCAATATTGTAAAAACATTTGGATCGACGGGGGTTGAACCCACGACCTCCATGACTACCCAAAGCCTTAACATACCCACCACAACCAACACACCATCACAATGAATCTTAACCTATAATTTCACGAGTTATATTTAAAGTCAAGTTAATAATTTGCTTGGGTGCCTAAAAGGTTAAGGGCCTAAGCCCTCAACCGTAGAATTAGACCCTGGTCCATACACCATACCACACGACTGTTTCATAAAATCTACGAGGAGTTTAACCATATGCGACGGGAGTTGTAACACATATAGTATATATTATACACTATATACTATATAAAAAATATATATAACCAACAAACAGATATGCCACGAGAATAGAACCCCAACCTCTGCTATTATAGTGGATGGTTTTAACAAATAAACCAATGACTCCACATTTAGTGGAGATACCGCCAAGTTTGGTAATCAAGCTGCCAACTAATTCAAGAGGTGGTTTTAGGACCGGGCCTATATATTGGGCACAGATCCCAAGGTTGATGAAGCATGCATCCCTAAGTGCACAAATATCGAGGCAAAGACATGACATGGATTTTGAGATAGGGAACTATTTTTGAAACTGTACAGATGCATTAAAGTATGTGCAAGTACAAGTGAGTTTTGTGTTGTACCATAAAGCGTGCCAAATGGTACCTTGACGAAATTTCAAGTGTTTGATATCAATTCTGCACAATTTTTTTCAAGGATCATGAATATGAGGTTTTGATTGTTATTTGAGGTCATTTGTAAAAAAATTGCTCAAATTTTCATTAATGGGCATTTAATGCATTGTTTTGAGTGCCAAAGAGTGTGGAATTGAGCTAGTTTGGAATTTGGTCGACTTTATAGTCAAAAGTTTCAGAATTTTGCAAGGATTTCAATAGTGTAGTTATTTTATTGTTTTGAATAATGAAATTTAAGATAATCCATTAAATTGGCATATGTGAGCCATTTTACATGTGATTTTTGGTACTTGAGATGGAGAAGGAAATTTTCATTGGATTGGATGGAACTTAAAGATAAAAGAAAAGTTTGTAATTTGAGTTCTTTTATTTTATGTTGTATCATCTCATTATCACTGAGCAAGCTAATCTTCAGTTTAGGAGTTTTGGGGTAAAAAACACATCATTAGATATTTGCAAACCACCCCAATACAATTAGTAAATTTTCCAGATCAAGTTAGATACTGCATGTATATATGTAAATCAATAAGTGGTGTCTAAGGATTTTCGGACCAGTAGGTGACCATAGTTAACTCATTTATTTTCGGATACCATAGCCCAAAATATATTGTTCATTTAAGATATTTGAAGATACTTTTCACTTCTAGAACATGGGTTTTTTTTGGTGCTGCTTGGAATCTTGTGACATGTCCAACTAATTGCATTACATCTGGTCTTGAAGCTCTCACATAGAGTAGACTATCAATCATTGATCTATAAATTCTTTGATCAACTTCTTTGGATTCATCATCTTTTCTCAACTTGCAACTGGTAACCATAGGAGTACTCACATGTTTACAATCTTCCATTTTGAACTTCTTTAACATTTCCTTGATGTACTTGGTTTGGGAAATGAAATTGCTTCATCTAGATAAGATATTTGGAGTCCCAAGAAGAAACTCAATGATCTGAAAATAATAAAGGCTTGTATTCTTGAAAATATTTGCAAGTTTTAATTCAAGTGTTCTTATGCAAAAGGATCAATTTGCAAACACAAATTTTATAGAAATTACACATTCAAGATGCATATAATCAGCAACAAATAACAGTGAACAAAAAACTCATAACACAGCAAATGATAAAGGAGTTCACCCCTCTCTTGGGCTACATCTTCTGGTCCAACTTCCAATGGATCTTTTGTATTATTTTCTCAAAGTGCTAAAATATGTGCTTTATAATGCTCAAAATTCCAAATAGATGGCTCTAATGGCTTCAAAATGTCCAAAACCCCCTAGCTGCGATTTTTTGGCACCTGATTTGACCAAAAATTGAAGAAGATAGGCTTCCTGGAAGTTCCCCTTCAAACTTGTTGTCTCTGGATTGCCAAAATGAACCTCTACATCCTCAACCTAGCCTCTATGCTCATATTTGTGTTAAAACCTAGCACCGGGCGCAACCGCAAAATTGTGCAAACTGTAGGACGGTTAGGGCACACCTAGCCCCTAACCACCAAACCATTGAGCATGTGTCTTACCATACAATCGGACGCGCACACAAAAGGGGCCAGGGTTTGAAACTATGGTAAAGCGCCAAGTGGCAAAGCGCACGGGGTTTGAATGCACATGCAGTGGTGGTTATATGGTGTATATATATGTGACCAGGGGCCAGGGCTTAGCCCTGGCCCGGACCGCGCCCCAATTCAAAACATATGCAATTTAAATAATTTAAAAACCATATATATGTTAAGAACCATTGGTGGGCGCGTCGGTTGGGCGGCCCTTCCCAAAGCTCTTCCCCTTGCCTGGAGATCGCCGAGTCGAGTCTTGCCAACTACACAAGTTTTAAACCATTGTCCAGGTGACACGTGGCGGCCCTTGCTTGGGCCACATGTCACCAATCCATTCGCCACAAACATGCCACATGTCAGACACCAATTCATCCACATGATTGCCAACCAACACCTACCATGTTTCGTACAGCCCTGCCAACTCATCTTCTGCCATGTGTCGTACAACCCTACCACGTCAGCATCCGTACGGACTGTATAGTCAACACATTTTTTTTTTTTGCCTGTTTGACGATTTGAACAGAACGCAATATCTCTCTCATATGATGTCCATTTGAACCCAAACAAGTTGTGTTGGGTTCGTGACGATGAGGTCTATGCACCCATTTGATTTGAATTGATTCCGAGCACTTTGAATTTTGAGCAAAATTTGATCCCCTGGATCACACCTCCCCATTGGAAAGTTTTTGGACCTCCAAAAGACTATTTTCAGTCTATCTGATGATGAGGGTATAGTTCCCTCACCTTTCCAACCTCAATCCACCTGGATTTTCTTGGATTTGTGCCTTTAATACCAATTCAAAGATATTCCACATTTCCTCATTTTGAAGTTCTCATTCTCCTGTCAAGGATTGTGTCTTCATGCAGTTCTGTAAGATATTCTGGGGAGAAATCATCTATAGAAGGA
>JZKD02S1674358.1:64982-75338 GCA_000966675.3 Picea glauca | reverse complement strand
GTCTCATTCTTCTCTATTTGATTTAGTTCTTCTTGCATAGCCTTGATCCAATGTTCATCATTTCTAGCTTCCTCAAAGTTAGTTGGTTCAATTGTGGACAATAATGAAAAATTCCCTTGTTCAAGTGTTTGTGCTTTCCTCCTTCTTCTGGTTTCTACTTTGACACTTCTATCTCCAATGATTTGTTCTGGTGGATGATTCTTTTGAACCTAGTGGTTAGGTGTCCTAGAAGGTGTTTGAAAATCTTGTTGGTTGTTTTATTCTTGTTCTACTTCTAGTTTCTTCTCTTCTCGTTGTTCTTATTCTTCTTCCTCTTCTTATTTCTTTAGTTCTTCATTTTCTTGTTCTTCAAAGATGTTTGAATTTATGCTTTCCTTCTTGGTCTTCAACAAGTCCATTTCATTAAATTTTACATTGATTCTTTCCACTATCTTGTTGAGTCTTAGTTTCTAGAACTTATATACTTTTATTTTGCATGATTACCCAACAAATATGACTTTGTCCACCCGAGAGTCAAATTTTCCAATCTTCTTGTCTTCCCTTTTTATGTAACACTTGCTTACAAACACTCTAAAGTTATTGACATTGGTTGGTATCCATTTCCATAACACATATGTATTCTTATCACTATTACTTATGATCAATCCTTTGTTCAATATATGAATGACCATATGCACGGCTTGTACCCAAAATATATCACTTAGCTTGGAGTCATTCAACATGGTTCTGGCTATTTCTTGTACACTTATGTTTTTCCTTTCAGAAACTCCATTTTAATGAGGTGTTATAACTGTCAAGAATTGTCTTTTTATTCCACATTATTCACATAAATCCCTGAATTATTTTGAAGTACACTCACCTCCATTATCTCATCCTAAGAATTTGATTTCAAATCAGTTTTATTTTCAACCAATTCTTGAATACCTTGAAACATTCAAAAGCTTCTGATTTTTTCTTGAGGAAGCAAACCCAGGTCATTCTAGTATAGTTGTCAATGAGTAGCATGAAGTATTGTTCACCATCCAGACCTTTTTTCTCCTGGGCCCACATAAATCAGTGTGTACAGTCTCCAATGGTTTTCTCGTAGAGTATTCATTTGTCTTGAATTAAACTTTTGTTTGTTTTCTATGCTGACAATGCTTGCACATAATATTTGTTGGCTTTGTAATTTCTGGAATTCCTCATACAAATTTCTTCTTGTTGATATTGACAATATTATCAAAGTTTATATGGACCATTATCCTATGCCAAATCCAATTTGTTATAACCCTAAATTTCTCTACACATGCATACCTGACATTGGGCCCTCTTACTTGCATTTTTTGCCAAGCCATCACTGAGTTGCTCTTCTAAAAAACCAAATTTTTGAAGATGTATGCGCCTTGCTCCACTACTTCCCATGTACACACGCTTGTTGTACCACTATATCCCACATATGTATGCATGTTGCACCACTACAACCCATGTATACTTGCAAAAGTTGCAAGGAATTCGTTGAGATTATAGGCTATTGGGTAGTTTCCCAACTAATCCACTACCTATAACCTATCAACCAACCGAATAACCATCCTTTTGTCATATATAAGGATATGTTGGGGTCTCATTCCATATCTAGACATAAGAACAGTGAAACTCTGCCCGTTTCACATCCCCTCCTTGCCCCAAGCATTTGCAGCCTTGTTGTGAGAATTACCTCAGAATTCCTCATTTTTCCCTTTTTCCTCCATAAGAACCCATTCCATTTCCCAAGAAGAAGGTTGAGAGGAGAAAGATACATGGATATGCACTTGGATCTTGGTGAAGAGGAGCCTGGACCAGGTTCAAGTTGCAGTTGAACCGATAAGTTGCTCTAGTGTTGGCTGGCGTAACTGTTCTTCCAACTAGATAGTGGTTTGCTTGCTTTATCTTGTAGGAACTTTACTAGTGTGTGCTTGGTTTTAAAAATTATTTAAAGCCTTACTTTGTCATTGATATTTTCACAAAGTGGAAGATCAAGAGCTACATCGGTCGCGAAGGATTCACGGCCTGTTGCCGATTACATTGGAGCCACCCCTGCCACTGTTACGATGAAGACTTGACCAACAAGAGTCATTTGAAGCGATCGAGCCGCAAGAGACTCTGCCCGAGCCATCCCCGAGAGGAGATTACTCAAATCAAAAGGAACCTATTGTTTCTGACTTTGTACCAGAAGATCTCGAGCTAGCCAACCCTCCGATCACTGACTTGTCGGTGCTAATTTTGGTACAAGTTGTCCCTCCAAGGGTAACACCTCACGAGCGTCAGATAGTCTTACAAGAAGATATGGAATAAAATGTTGCTACTTCATTGGGGAGTCCTCATACTCCCTCAACGAATGCCACCATAGGGGGTATTCCACCTCCTAACACACCTTCGCCAGTCCGGACCACAATGGTCTCAACCACCTCTACTTCGGGCAGTGGTATGATCTCGTCATTGGCGATGACCACTGCTTCGTTCACACAGAGTGTGACGGGCTCTCCATTTTCATATGGGATGCCCGGCTTTGATACAAACTTTGTCCTTACCTACTCCACCCTATAGACCATGGGTCTAGGGGCAGGGAGCTCGAATGCTCCCTTGCAAGGGTCCATGGGGGGAACCTTAGCCTCCTATAATGTTATCCCTTATGATGGAGGTCATATACCTCCTCCATCCCCCTCTCTTGGTGGTGCTTTCTAGAAACTCGTCAGGCTGAACATGAACTACACCTTGTTTGGAGTAGGCAGTCTAGGACCTTCTTCTTATACCACGTCAATGGGATCCATGCCATTCTCTTTGTTCGACGCATTTGGTAATAACACCTTTTCGTCAGTTGTCATCTTGGCCAAGGGAAACCCTGATTTTTTACAACAGAATCCTGTGCAGGGTACTATCCCTACATAGGGGGTAAGTACAAGTGTTTTCTCCTCACAAGGACTTTGGAATCCTTGGTAGGGATCAGTTCCCTCGTCATGGATTTTGACCAGGGGCAACCCTTTCCATGGTCAATGGAACCTCGGGCAAGGCTCAGTACCTATGTCTGTCGGATCGACAGGGGGAAACCCCTTCTAGAATCTTTGGAACACAATGCAGGGACCAAAACCCGCCCAACCCTCGACGTCCAATTACATGAATCAGTTGATGATGTCCCAACAAATACAGTTTCTGCATGTTGGTTAAGGTCATGGTATTTACCATAACCCTGGCCAGCAACCCAACTTTTCCTGACAACCCGGTGCCAGTCAAATTCCAGGTCCCCTTTTTCCCGTACATAGTACACATCCCAAACTATCGTTTATGGCAACGTTACACTTTCTAGACTTGTCAATGTTTCTTAATGACCCAATTTGTCACGATCCGCGTTGGCCCCCAATGTCGACTAAGTTGCCCTCAGACATTCTGAAATTCGAAGGCAAGCCTAGTGAAGACCCAGGTGATCATGTGACAACTTTCCACCTATGGTGCTCATCAAACTCCTTGCGATATGACTATGTACAGTTGCACCTGTTTCAACGCACTCTTATCGGGGGTGTCATGAAATGGTACATCGATTTCGACCGCTCAAGATATTCTTACTTTAGCGATTTGGCGATGGTTTTCCTTAACCATTTCCAACTACCTGTGAGATATGATGCTGGCACCAAATTGTTGACCAACTTTGAGTAGACTAAGGTTGATCATATCTCAGATCACATCCGAGAATGGCGGCATTGGAAAAGGTTCATCAATGTACAAGTCCCATCGGCTTTCCTCCTGGAGTGGTTCTTGAAGTCTTTGGTACCTCAGTTATCCAAGGATGTTGCAACTTCAGGCGTATTTTTAGAGGAGGAGGTGATAATGAGAGCACAACAACTTGAACTGATATACTCTCAGTCAGGATTACTCTATGAGATTTTTCTAGATGCGTAACAGTCCATCCTTGACAAGACCAGACAAAAGTTTGGACCACATGTCAATGGTATAGTTGGTTCATCACAAGCAAAGTCCACTGATCAACTGTCAAATCAATTGCAACAATTGTCAATACAATAGACAACGACCATCCAGACCTCTGGTTTGGTTGCTCCCCCTACCCAAACATCGGACGTACATAGTGTGCAGTTGACGAACCCAAAGGCCAACCAACAACATGACAGAAAAAAGAAACAATGAAACAAGAAGGGTAAGGGGGATAAGAAACCCAACAACAATGTTTGCAGGGGCAACACAGTGAAGAGAAAGCTTAAGTATCTGTGTAACCTTTGCACGGAGGACCATATGACGCACCTGTGTCCTCGACTTGTGGAGTTCCATAAGTTATTGGCGCAGCAACAGCCTGTTGTGTTAATGAACCAATTTCCACATGGGAAAAATATGAATCAAGCCTCTATGAGCGCGGATGGGGGCAGTCAGGGACCCCCTCCGTCTTCTAGAAATCCCTCAGTTGTGAAGGTTTATATGATGAAAGGTGACACTTATATAATGACTAGGGAACACGATTACAAAATGCTGAAATCTGTTGAAAAGGGTAAAGAAGTCGTAAACCCGTCTATTCCTCTCCAAATTGAGAAGACAATGGGAGAAACAATGACACACATTCTGAAAGGGGCATTCAAGAAATCTTCTCATAATCCGAACACAAGGGTCGCCCAAAACTACTCTGTGGTGGAGGATTTGTCACAAACCCCTTGCACGATGTCTACTTTGGAAGTCCTCCAGAATTTCCCTTCGCAGAGAAAGGCTTTGTTATCTACCTTAGGATCTGCAGAGACATGTAATCCAAGAACGATCATTCTCGATACTACCGAATTGAAACCTCGTCTCCCATACCATGTTGTGTTTCAGATAGTAGTGTCTTACACCATGAAAAATTTTACCCAAAATATTTTCCACACGGTGGTTGATGAGAGTGCCTCGAATTGAGTGATGTCATTGGTATGTTGGAAGGCCATTGGCCAACCTGTTTTGTCTCTGTCACCTACTCTGCTTACTGTTTTCGACGATCGTTCTTTCAGACCACATGGAATCATACCTTCTTTCCCCGTGCAGTTAGGAGGGAAGACCGTGTGCATCGAAGTTGAAGTGGTTGATGCCCCTCTTGACTAAAACCTCCTGTTAGGAAGGCATTGGACTTATGCAATGCATGCAGCGGTTGCCACAGTTTTTCGGGTCTTGTTGTTTCCACACGAGAGTTGAATCATAACCATTAACCGGTTGTCCTTCTCCAGGCCTGACCCTTCATGGGGAGAACCCATGGTCCCGATGATTGATAACCCTCAGCCCGATGTCGTCAACATGGGGGTTGGTTTGTGCCCACCTCAGATGGGTACTTTTGATTACCTGCCTCCTTCTCGTGATGTCAAGTTTATATTGGTTGCCCCCGACCAGCCTAGGGCTGAAATTTTTCAAGTGTCATCGTTCTGAATGACTTACTTTAACGATCCATGGACTCTTCCTTCCCCATCAGCTTTGATGGAAGGGACAAGGCATCCTAGCATGTCCATGCCCTTGTCCGAGACAGAATTTTCATACAGTATTATCCAACAAGCTTTGGTCGACCCCGATCCAACTCCCGCACAGGAGTTAGATCCAGTTCTCGAGCCTATTTGGGCTCAACGTTCCCTCACCACTATAGATTCTTTAGACTTGGTCTTACCCTCTGATGAGGCGATTATAGAGGCATTGATTGGTCTGGACAGACCCTAAGATGATCTCCATCACAGATCTTATTTCCTCTTGAAGTTAAGAAGAATAGAGGCAAGTGAATTTGTTTTGACTATGACTGGAGATAGTTCTTGTCCTATTAGTCCTCTGGCTACACATGCAGTTTACGCCAAGGGAAATATGATGAGTATCATTGAAATGATTCCAATAGATATCTCTAGTGATAGAGAAACAACTTCTCTCTTCATTTTTAACCAGATAGTAGCAAGGTTCGACATCCCGAAGGAGATTGTCACTAACCATGGCAGACACTTCCATAACAAAATGATGTATGAGTTAACATCAAAGCTTGGGTTGAGGCAAGAGCATTCATCACCCTACTACCCACAAGCGAATGGTCAAGTGGAAGTTGTGAATAATTCCCTCAAGACTATTCTGCAGTGAACGATCAATTCTGTCAAGTCAAATTGGCATTTGATGTTGTACTCGGCTTTATGGGCCTACCGAATGTCTGTAAAGACTGCCACCGGTTTCTCACATTTTCAACTCGTTTACGGGCTAGAAGCAGTATTGCCTATAGAGTGTCAGATCCCATCTCTAAAGTTGGCAGTAGAGTTATTTCTAGACACTTCACTGCTTGAGGAACACTTATTATATCTCAAGCAGTTCGATGAGCAACGTCATGATGCAGCCTTGGCCAATGAGTCTCACAAGCAATGAGTCAAGTATCAATATGATCGGTCTGTTCATCCTCGAATTTTCTCCAAAGGCGACCTTGTCCTAGTCTATGACCAAGACAAGGATCCCCTAGGGGCAGGCAAGTTCAAACCCATGTGGTTCAGAGCTTTCATTGTGAAAGAATTCTTAAAGAAGGGTGCTTATCGTCTAGTTGACTTTGAGGGAAATGCTTTGGCAGAGCCTAGAAGTGGGATTTACCTCAACAAGTATTACTCGTAGGTTGGTCACCTGGGTGACTTCTTGTACATATGTATAGTTTTTATATAGTTATTTTTTGTCTTTTTGTTCTATGGACGTGTCATTATTTATGTCATCTTTTTCATTGTGGCAGATGTCAAGTGAATCGAAGGTGTTCTTTGGGTTCGTGGACGGTGCTAACCGACGACTTGCTTCCGTAGTTGGGTGATTTTCACACCTCAAGGCCAGTTGCTATCTTCTGGAGGTATCTATCTAGGTGACGCTACAAACAATGTCACCGAGTACAACATAGTGATAGAGTTTCTTTGTGACGCTTTGTTGCACGGTATATCTCACCTTCGGGTCTACTTAGATGCTCAGTTGGTTGTGTCCCAGTTAAATGGGGTTTACCACATTTATGATCCTACTTTACATTGACGATTCCTTAGGGTATGTCTCTTAGAACGTTTCTTTAATTACATTACGTATATCCATGTTCCTGGGAGATTAAATCAAATGACATATACTTTAGCTAATCAAGTATTAGATTGGCATATTGCACACACATAAAAAGAAGCACACACATAGACATGTACATACATTTGTAAAAATGTGATCCATAAGACATATATATATATATATATATATATATATCGAAAAGTATCAGAGTACATAGGTGGGCGTGAACGCCTCAAAAATAATAATATGGTATACATCATGGGGATTATGCCCTCAAAAATATACAAAAAGTGCCCTCGACACATGATGGTCCATCCTATATAAGTTTGGGGCCTATTGGCCCTGTCGTAGTGAACAACAACATTTTCCAAATGCCAGAAGTGTTCGACCCAAGTTTGTGGCACCCCAACTACATGAGGCTACATCAATGGCGGGAGATCCTCAATCTCGACCATGGGAACTACACAAGTGAGCGCGGTGAGGTTCCACTCCACCCACCTCAAAAGTCCCTCAGCCTCTCCAGCTGGAGGTCCCCCTACGACTGTTGGTCTGACGATTGTTGTTGGTACTGCCTCTGGTCGAGGATGTTGCCTAGCCCTCAAGAACTCTGTCGGGTGCACAGGTCCCACATCTATACATAACAGATACATAGTTGTCAAATACTCTGACGCATATTAAAAATGATACATATAAAAGAAACTAAAAATTAAATAACTTTAAAGCACACGTACCTATCTCTTCTCACTCCTCTCCAAGAGGTACAAGCATGTCTGAATCCCCAGAAAAGTTGATTCCAACATAGGGGTAGTCCTCTATCGTCGGAATCTGTCGTGCCCACCAGTCAAAAAATGTGTCATTGAATGCCTCTATGGTCCTTCCTCCCCCCTATCATGGAAAAAATGTTGCCCATCTACACATTGTTGGGAAGGAGGCCACATGCCCTTGCACTGTCTCTCTTGAACTCAAGCTGGGTACCCTCTCAAAGAATAACAAGCACAAAATGGTCTCGAACCCGGAGTTTTTTTTTACTACGCTCACGAAAATCTGTAATTTGCCTCTTCATGCAAGTAAGCATGGTCGTGCTCCAGTCAAAAATGTGTGCTTCAAGGCACTACATGGCACAATACATGTGTGCCTGGGATGGCTGGTGGACAGCCGTGGATCTAGTGATCCACCCAATGAGCAGTAGGATCACCTTCAGTGATAGGTTGGTGATCTTGTTGATGGGCACTTGAGAACCTACTTTCTCATTGCTTGCCTCACAGTGCATCTTAATGTAGTCGGTGATGTTGAAGGGCCCATGAGGAAATGTGCACAGGTTGATTGGTTCCCCTCTCCTCGAGAGGCCAGTCAAAAAGTAAATATCCTCTATCGTTGGAGTCAACGATTGCCCCTCAATCATGAACGCCTCTGCATCTGGATTCCAGTAATCCACCAGGGCATTTAGAAGCCTGGGTTATGCCCTCATAAGCGGACACTGGTAGAACTTCCATAGCCTACATTGTTTTAATGTGGCAATGGCAGTAGGGTCCTCATTGACCAAGACATCGATCTCCTCGTGTTCCCTCTCCCTCTAGTGGACATACATTTTGTTACATGACAAGTTCAAGGCGGAGTTAGCTATGGCATATTTCATTTATCCATGCTTCTGAGGGTGTACGCGGGTTGTTTTGGACACAGTCATGTACATCCGTGGGCATATTGTTTTACGCCCACGGATGTACGTGGGCTATCCTTGGACAACCCGTGTACACATAGGGCCACCCTTTTTTAAGAGGGTGTGCCCCCTCAAAAACATAAAAAATATGCTTAAAAGAAGAGTGGAAATGGAAGAGGGATGATTTTATACTTACTTGGTCCGAGCGGAAGTTCGTTTTGTCCTCTGAAGCTCTTGGAATCAACTCTTTTAGCAAAGGGGTTTTTTTTACCTTCTGGTTAATTCTCAAATTGCAATGGTGAAAATGAGTTGCCAGCTTCTATTTATATACTTTTTTGGCCCTTTTTGCCACTTTTTTGAACCCTTTTGTTGTTTTTTCTAGCTTGAAAATCATTTAATGTGGTTCTTGAGTTTCTTATTAGATGTTATGATGCACTTCACTTTTGGTTTGGTAACCTTTTTGGGAGATGGGTCACTTTCAAAGGTCCTTTGGTAAAAGTCATTTTTCCAACTTTTTGCATATAAGTTAGGATTCCACCTCCACTTTCTGCATCTCGTTGTATTTTTCTCTTTGCCATAGGATCGATCCCACTGAAGTGTGACACAGAACTGTCATTGTTGCTTTAGAAGTGTCATAATTTAGTGGTAGAGCCTGCCTTTACATGGATGCCCTAGATAGATCCTTGTCGCATTGTGGCATCCATGCTGTCTCTAATGACTTTAGGCTTGGGATTCCTTGTTAGTCATGTCATGATTACGAGATTGAGCCTCATTCATCTGATGCATCATCACTCTTGGCCTCACCCTTGGGACTCCCAAAAATGAGCATACTTTGTTGTCTTTCAATTTCTCTTTGAAATCCAAAAGAAACATCCGACAAGACTACATTTATGCTTTTCAATCTTGTCTGGATTAACTGAGAAAAGTAACCTCTTGGAGTCTTCTTTAAACCCTTTTCAGACTCTTTAAACATGAAAATATTGTCGAGCGATCCTGTTGTCCTTCACACTCGCCAAACTAAAACTTGAAGGCACGTCTGTCCGACGATAGTTTACCCCTTTTTCGGTATGGATGGTCAATTTTACGAACAAAGGTATACTCTAGGAACTTCGGTTCGCTAGAAGAGTATTCTCAGGTATAAGTTTAACCCTTTTTTGGGCCTGAGCGACTAAATTTACGAAAAAGGAACCCCACGGAGTCCATAGCTAAGCTCATTTCAGACTCCCTAAAATTGAAAAGGTTGTCGAGTGACCTTGTTCCTTCACACTCGTTAAATTGGTCCAGAGGAACATCCCCCACGAAGTCCATAGTTAAGCTCTTTTCAGACTCCCTAAAATTGAAAAGATCGTCGAGTGACCTTGTTCCTTCACACTCGTTAAATTGGTACAAAAGAACAACTACTAGCATGAATTTACCCATTTTTTCGACCAGTGGATTATAGAGGAAAAAGGTACAGCTCGGGAGATTCGTCTTGTCAGGAGAGTTCTCCTCAGTAAATTTTATACTTTTTCGGGCTAAGGAGACTAAATCTAGAAAAAGGTTGTGAGTCCATAGTTAAGCTCTTTTTAGACTCCTTAAAATTGAAAAGATTGTCGAGTGATCTTGTCTTTGTCACACTCGTTAAAATGGTTTTGAATATACATATTTTCGGTGCTAGTTTACCCATTTTTCAAACCGACTAG
>JZKD02S1674358.1:48698-60718 GCA_000966675.3 Picea glauca | reverse complement strand
TGCTGGAGCAGGGTTTTGACCTTGGCTTGTTCTTTCTTGCCTTCTTGGAGGCTTTGATAGTTGCTTCCCTTCTGGATGGATTTTCATGTTTTGTTCTCATTTCATATGTTGTAAGCATTTCATGTAATTCATCCATGCTCAAAGTAGCCAAATCTTTTATTTCTCCTAAAGCTAATATTTTAGGGTCAAATCTCATTGGGAGCTCAGTATATTTTGTACAATAAATAAATTTTCAATCATTTCTCTCGGTCCTCTTATAATATTCACAATCTCATAAACTCGAAGAAAATAAGATGCAATGTCTTCATCTTCCTTCATTCTCAGATGTTCAAATTGTCCTAGGTAAGTCTAAATCTTGGCCCCTTTGACTTTAGCATCTCCTTCATAAAAATTCTTGAGCTTGTCCCATATTTCATTTGTAGAATCACAATGCATAATATTAACAAATTATGAACCTGTTAGACCACTTAGAATGACCTTTATAACCTTTGAATTGTATTCACTGATATTTTTACCAACATTGTCTATTGGGGAGAAGCTGGTGCAATGTATCCATTTACTACAGCATGCCAAACATCAAATACATGTACCTTAAAAAATTCTCTCATTCTTATGATACAAAAGCATAATTTTTCCCATAAAACAATGGTGTTCCAATTTGGTAAATTATACTTTCTTATCCATGATCTACTTTCCAGTGGTTAGATTGTTCCTGAAGGAACCCACTCTGATACCAATTGCTAGGATATTCAAGAATATTGAGAGGGGCGGGGGGGTGAATCAATATAGAGTTATTTAAACAACTTTAACCTTCAAGCACTACATAAAAATTAACCATTAATCGTGTCATTCATCATCACATAAAATAATACACATTGCACACCTATTTTTACATTGAAACCCAACTGGGAGAAAACCATGAAACTTTTCTTAAGTAGTTACAAGATTTTACAAGCACCAACTTGAAGGAAGCACCCACTCCTTGAGTTTTCTAGCACCTGGTGGAAGGAGACACCAATCCCCTTAGAAAATTTTTGAATGATTATATAATATCAAATCAACCTTCCAATACAATCCCAAAATCACTTCTTAAATCTACATACAAAACTACTCAGAACTGTACCTCAAATATGCAAACTTGTAAGATTCACCACGAGCTCAATTTTCCATTTCTGTTTTTGAAACTTGGACCTCAAATATTATGATCATTTATTCTTCTAATGCAATAAGTGGAATTAAATTTGGACCTACCAAGCTTCATATATAACCATTTTATCTCGAATATTTGTTTGGGACTAGTTTCTAGATTAGTCACAAACCCTAACTTCCAACAAGTATAACTTTGTACTTGTAAGGAATCATGATCTAAAAATTGTACCCAATATTTTTCGATATAGTCTATGAAATTATTCCATTTTTTTCTCCTTGAATCATCCCCATAAAATTGTTATAGAAAAAATGGAAAGATGACTCATTTTGAAGAAGAAAACCCTAGTTTAATGAACCTCAACTTCCACTAAGTATAAATCCAAACCTGTAATGAGTCAAGACTTGAAATTTGTACCAAAGATTCTTTCCTATATCTTCTAAAACACCAATTTTAGATATCTGAATATTTATAGAAAAAAAATTATATAGAAAATTCCAAGATGACCTTCAAAGAAAACCCTAGAACAATTCATCACAAGACTTCATCTTTCCTTGGAATTTCGCCCTTCTTCACTTCATCTTCCCTTGGAAATTCACTCCTCTAGGATGAATTCAATCCTCTTCCTTAGATAGGTCGAATTGATGTGATCCAATTTCCAAATCAGGCTCCTCTTATTTATATGAGTCTTCTTCGCATGAGGCGATGTGACCAAGGGTCACAACTTTTGGGTCACACCTCTTCCTTAAGGATGAACGACCTTAAGAGCTTCTTTACTTTACTTTAAGGGATTATTCTCTTGGATTTAGAGGATTATTCATTTGTCTTTAGGGTATTTTTATTTTCAAATGATGATACGGGATCAAATCAACCTTCAAATACAATCCCAAAATCACTTCTTAAATCTGCATACAAAACAACTTAGAATTGTACCTCAAATCTGTAAACTTGTAAGATTTTCCACGAGCTCAATTTTTTGTTTCTGATTTTGAAACTTGGACCTAAGATATTATGATATTTTCTCCTTCTAATACAACAAGTGGAATTTAATTTTTACCTACCAAGCTTCATATATAACCATTTTATCTCAAACACATGTTTGGGACTAGTTTCTGGATTAGTCACAAACCCTAACTTCCAACAAGTATAACTCTATACTTGTAATGAATCAGGATCTAAAAACTATACCCAATATTCTTCAATATCTTATATAAAATTATTCCAATTTTTTATCCTTGACTCATCCCATAAAAACAGTTATAGAAAAAATGGCAAGATGAATCGTTTTGAAGAAGAAAACCCTAGTTTAAAGAACCTCAACTTCCACTGAGTATAAATCCAAACCTGTAATGAGTCAAGACCTGAAATTCATAGAAAAGATTCTTTGATATATGAATCTTTATAGAAATGAAAATTCCAAGATGACCTTCAAATAAAACCCTAGACCAAATCATCACAAGACTTGATCCTTCCTTGGAATTTTGCCCTTGTTCACTTCATCTTCCCTTGGAAATTCACTCCTCTAGGATGAAATTTGCTCCTCTTCTTTGGCTAGTTCGAATTGATGTGATCCAAATTCCAAATGAGGCTCCTCTTATTTATATGAGCCTTCTCTACATGAGGGGGTGCGACCAAGGGTTGCAACTTTTGGGTCACACCTCTTCCTTAAGGATGACCTACCTTAGGGGTTTATTTACTTTACTTTAGGGGCTTCTTCTCTTGGATTTAAGGGCTCATTCATGTGGATTTAGGGGATTCTTCTCTTGTATTTAGGGGCTTCTTCACTTTGTCTTTATTTGTAAAGCGTTTTGGCCATCAATTTCTCTTCTGACCTTACACTTTAGGGGGCATCTGTTACACGTCAAAATGTCACACTTAAGTGTCACACCCTAAGTGTTGCAAGTGTCACAAATTAACATATGCACTTGTCACATTCGCTTTGCTAAGTGTTGGAACCCGTTGAAACCATATAAAAATTTATCATAATCCCCAAGTCATGTTGGAAGAAGAAGCCCTATCATCTGACAGTCAAAACATGCCTTTTACTTGGAAAATTAACTATTTTGGGGAAATTAAGAAGGGTGGTGCTTCCCTACCCGTGGTTAGGGAGGATCAGTGCTCCCCCTTCCATGTTAAGGGGGAACCGATGGCATTCTGTCTTTCACTAGGGGAGGCGTCAGTCTGGTTAGAGAGAAATATGGGATCTTCCACCTTTTTCTAAGGGCCATCTTCGAATAGATGAGGTTGTTTTGGTCGACTCCTATACTATGGCTCTATCTTAGGATCAAATCTCAACTTCAGGAGCCATATCCTCAACCATTTCCTTCATTTTCTCATGGTGGTTGAGCCTCCCAATCCTATATATTGAAGGTATTTCCATGGTGAAAAGGGGAAGTAAATTGGTGAAGTATCATCATTCTAATCTTAAGAGATTCTTGCAAGGGGTTGGATGAGGAAAACTTGGAGAAGGTGTTGCAGCGTCAGACATGGCTTGTAAGTGTTTGTAACTTGTTTTCCAAATTAATATTAACTTGGCATATTTCCTTCAAGTTCATGTGTTATACATCTACATTCTACGTCTATTTTCGTTTCAATCTTCACAAATAGATATGTTCTAATTAATCATATAGAGTAGGAGGAAGAGTTCCTTTGATGGACTTTGTAGGACTTCATTTGCGTTAAGAAGCTTGGAGATCAAGCACAAGGATTGAAGCAGTGAGGATGAACATCGCAATAAGGTACGCCACATTTGTCTTCTCTCTTGCTTGATTGGTTGAGTTAGATTTAAAGGGAAAGTAGCAACCATTTGTTTACTTCTATATTTGGACCAAATGAAGGGTCTTGGTCCAAAGGGGATCTTAGCTTGTCCATGGGGTAAGATTTCTCACAACACTAACCTAGCTAGATTTACTAATTGTATGTTTTTGTCACAAAACATTGCTACAACCATCTAAAACCTTGTATTTTGTTGCATACACTTGCTAAACACTAATGTAAACTACTTAGAAATTGTTTGGAATAAGTGTTAATTGATCTATTGGAAAAATGCTAAGTTTTCACTGTGTTTTCATGCTATTCTGAGTTGTATTTCTTGTGGTTGTTACAAAAGATTAATTGTTGTCGTAAACTGGTAACTTGTTGCATTTTTACTTCATCCACCACATATTTTCATTTTCTATTGTCGTTTGAGGTTATATTATCATATTGGTACTTGGAATTGTTATATATATGCTATATTGTTCTTGTTCCGGGCAGGTACGCAAACTCTCTTTCTTTGCCTCAATTCCTCAGACATAGACCTTTGACTTCGGTAACCAATGAGAGGGGGGTATATATTGATTGTCTCTTTAGATTTCCCATCCCTTTAGGTTACCGGGGACGCCTCCCCTAGGTTGGACCTCATCCATTCGTAAAAGTGGGAATTTCCCACTAAGGCGACAATGGTGGGTTATCGTATTGTTACGCCAATTTGAGTTACATATATTGGGATTTGGCATAAGTACAAATTGAGCGATAACATTATAGGTTGTGAGTTTATGTTGAAGAATGAAAGTTTAATTGAACAATTTGTAAGTAGCTATGTTTTATAACTTTCCTTGTTTTATTATTAATGGAAAAACAAGAAAACTCTATATTGATTATATTGACTATGCTTTGTCATGTCGTATTAAATATGCAAGAAACAAAGCATGGAATGAAAACATCAGAGGAAATTTTGAGAGAATTCATGAAGCATGGCTTTGAAAGAATGTGTATTGTTTATGAAAGACTTGGTGTTAAGGTATGATTTTTTATTTACGCAATCATGTATATTCTTCTATATATAAATGTATACATACTTATTACAATTTATTTTGATGTTTGTAGATGGAAGATGAAAAGTTAGAACATAGAAAACAAGTCAATCATCAAGAAAACATTATGTTAAAAAACTAAAGTACAATATCACCTACAAATGATGAAGAAATGAGGCATGCACACAACTCGAGCAATGTCAATAGTTCAAGTAATGAATGACAATCAATATAATTGAATGTTACTGCAAGTTGTGTGTTTTGGAATATTTGTCTCTGAAAATCAAGGATTTTGTTTGATGTACTCGACATATTGTCCCAATTACATGAGGACATGTTACCAATAAGTGTAACAATTACAAATTGGTTGCAATTTGATTATTGTACTAGACCTATATGTTGTCCCTTTTTGTACAACAATGGGTTTCTTATTCATATACAATAAAATGGGTTTCTTATTTCATTACATCATCGAATGTTGTAAAATGTTGTGTTCTTGAATAAATAATATGTGGATGATTTACATTGATACAAATAACAAAGGTTTAATTCGTTGGATAATGCATTAATGCAATAACATAAATATAAAACAATGTTATTATAAAAAAATATTTTATTTTGAAATAATTAATTGAAAATTTGTAAAAGACGATGAATTAAAACATATACATACCAGTGCATTATATTCTTTTGAACTCATGATCCAGGTGGATATTAGTGGCCACCCACCTGTTCCAAATTCCAATTGGCTCATCTTAACAGTTTTCAGTTCAACACGTTTCTCTGTAATGGGGACATTTATTTGTAATTGTGGGTTCTACACTTATGAGGTTGTCTTGAAGCCCTGATCAACATCCAGGTGGATATTGGTGGTCGCCCACCAATTCCAACTAGATTATTTTGGAATTTTTCATATTAGTACATTTTTTTGTACTTCCATGGTCGTTTTGGGGCCCTAAACAATGTTTTCTTGGCTTGCCACAGTCAAACTATAGACGAAGTTAGATTTTGATGACATAATGCATATTTATCGAAAATACCTTTCCAATAGGCTATCACACGCCTAAAACGGAGATTGTATGCAAAAGTTACGACCCTGAGAAGTTGATGTACTAACTTACCCCAACGGGGCCCACATGAATTTTGGTGCTTCAACACCTAGGGTTAGGTTTTTGGATGTCTAGGGTTTTGGCATTCATGTTTATCATAAAAAGGACTTCAGAGCCTCATTGTACTCACTTCTTGCGAATGAGCATAGCTGTCACATCTCTTCTCAGAGATAAAGCTGCCACCATTCTAGCGAGTCTTGCACTTTGTATTTTTACAGTCTCTGTACAGTTCTTTCATTAATATAAATCATGTATTGTTGTATTTCTCTGTTTCTGACAATTTGTATGTGTATTTCATTGTAATATCTCAACTTTCATTTCGTTCAAAAAATAATCCATATCAACTCACTAGAACCATAATATAGACATTGGTTTATTTTGAGGATTCATACGCACCGATACTTATTAATTATAATAATGCACCGACATGTACTATTGAGAAAACACATCGTTCTGTAAACGATATAACTTACAATAATATTTATCGCTTCAAAATTGTATGGTACTCATGTTTGAAATATTAACCGGTGCGCTAAATTTTTATCATACAGGTGCATTATGTTTATTATACGCACTATGCAACTAAATATTATTTACGCATCGATGCCTTTACTATATTATACACGTTGGTGCATACTAAAAATAATGTTATCAACATATCGGTACGTACTAATTGCATAATCACCGGGGCACATTCTATATTAAATGCATCGGGTCTCCAAATAACATTATTGCATCGGGGCTAACTATAACTTAACTACACCGGCACGTACTAATCCTAAAGTGCATCGATGATATCTATAACTTGATCGCATAGAGGTGGAAAAATACTAAAGAACATTTGTGCATCATAAGATAATAATGCATAACCAATGTGTGGTAATTAGAACAACTTCAATGCTTTGCATACGACGAAAAAGGGGGAACTGATGCACATTGGTTATAAATGCACCCGGGCATTTTTTTTTATTATATTTAGGTCTAGGGCATTTTTATTATATTATTATATTGATGCATTTGATTATATTAACATACATGTGCATGTGTTCCAATACCATACTGTTTCGTTTTAACAAGAAATGCACTGAAAAAAACCTCTACTACAACCTCCACCCGCCCAATTTTTTTTAGTTATATAGAACATCTGCTAAAACCTCCACAACCAATATAGGAGGTTGTAGTAGAGTTTTTTTTTAATTTTTTCCAAATTTTGTTACACTAAAAACCTCCGCTATAAGGTGTTCTCCCTCTAGTGTGTAGCCTAGAGATGCATTGAAATCCTGTTGAACTTGTTGGATTGGGCTAGCAATCTTGGGATTTGTGAACCATTCATTGTGGACTTCATTCAACCAATATGCTACTACGAAGGAGAGTGAAAAGAGGGATGCTTCCTCTTCATATTTTCAAGAAAGAGCATCTACCACATTCTTTTTTCCCTTCTTATAAATGATCTTTTTTCCCTTCTTATAAATGATCCAATAATCATATCCTAACATTTTGGTAACCCATTTTTGTTTCTTTAGTGATGAAATCATTTGATCTATAAATTATTTGAGGCTATGATGATCATTTTTTATTTGGACATGTTGCCCAAGCAAGTAAGGACATGAGACATCCATAGTGTACAAGATAGCCAACATTTCATTTTCATAGGTGGATTTTCCCCCAAGTATTGCTCACTAAGTTGTTTGTTGGTAAAGGCCAATGGTTTGCCTTCTTGCATGAGAAATGAACCTATGCCTTTTCCCAAGGCATCACATTAAAAAAAAAAAGGTTTAGTGAAGTTAGTAGAGCGAGTATTGGGGTTGTATACATAGCCTCCTTCAAATCCTAGAAAGCTTGATCTGCAACTTCATTCCAATTGAAAACATTTTTCTTAAGTAGGGCTATGAGGGGAGCAACAATTTTCCCATAGTTCTGAACGAAATTTTTATAATATCCTATTAGGCTAAAGAAAACTCGTAAAATTTTAAGAGACTTGGGACGAGGCCAAGCCTTCATTGCTTCAATTTTCTTGGGGTCCACTCGTACACCATATTTACTAACAATATGGCCCAAAGACACTACTTCTGACACACCAAAGGCACATTTGGACCTTTTGAGAAATAGTTGATGCTGAGAAAGTAATTGTAAGACCTAATCCACATGGGTAACATGGGCTTGCCAAGTTTTATTGTAGATTAGGATGTCATAAAAAAAGACGAGGACACAATGCTAGAGAAAAGGCTGATATATGTGGTTCATGTGACTTTGGAAGGTGGATGGTGCATTGAAAAGGCCAAAGGTCATTACCAAGAACTCATAATGTCCTTCGTGAGTGCCAAAAGAAATTTTAGGAACATCAACCTCCCCCATATGAATTTGGTGATAACTAGAATGAAGATCAAGTTTTATAAACAATTGAGCACCTTTAAGTTCATCCAAAAGATCATCAATGAAAGGAATGGGAAACTTATATTTGAAAATTATTCGATTGACAACGCAAAAGTTAGGACACATGCACCAAGTACCATTTTTTTAGTACCATGACTATGGGGGACAAATAAGGACTGATACTAGAGAGAATGACACCAACAATTAACAACTTGTGAACACTATTTTCAATTTTATTTTTTTGGGCGAAGGGGTAGCGATGAGGGCATACATTGTGTGGGAGGATACCGAGTATGAGTGGAATAGAATGATCATGTGCACCACGAGAGGGTGGTAGGCCTTGGGTAGTTTCAAAAACTGATTGATGTTTGGATAAGACTAACTTCGTGTCTGGATGGATAGGTTGGGAAGGGGTCTCAATGGCTTGAAAGGCATGGAATTGGGCGACAATGCCAGAATGTCCCTTGTTAAGAAGTTTTTCCATGCAAAGTGAGTTGATGATTTCTAGAGAGCATGTTATGATTCCTTGGAAAGTGTAGTGATGCCTTACCTGCTAGAAACTCATGTATAGCTCCCTGAAATCCATGGCAATGGGATAGAGTGTCCTTAACCATTTATCTCCCCCCCAAAATGTCACAACTGCCCATTTCAATAGAAATCATATGTGATTTCAAGGAATAATCACCAATTGAAGGTACTCATTTTCACGACCACCACATTTCATGGAACCTCCATTGGCAAACATGATTTGAAAGTTTTTGATGCTTGATTTATCCAATCAATTTAAGGGTTTGAGGAGCATAAATACCAGTCAAGGCATGTAGGGAGATTTGGGGTTCCACATCTTGTTGATCACCTAGAATAATGTTATCAGTTGGTGGAGGTAGAGGGTCTTGAGGGATATCATCAATCTCTTCCTATGATATGTCCTTTGAAATGGACATAAAGAGTTTTTGCTCCTTACATTTGTACCCAGGTAAATATTTTTCATCATAATTGTAGTAGAGACCCTTAAGTTGGTGCTCTGCCATTTTAACTCGATTTAACTTGTGGACCTTGAGAGGTGAGGAGGGAGGAGAGGGATTTATGGGATGGGGACGGGGAATAAAAGAGGTTTTTTTGTTTTGGGCATTAACAACTTGTTGGGATTCCTTGGCTTGTTGAGTGGCTTCAAGCCAAGTGGTAGGGTGAACCATGAAGACTTGGGCATGTATCCCTTCCTTCAATACACTAATAAAGCATTCTTAGAAGAAGGTATCATACATGCCTTTGGTGCGGAAATAAAGTTGCGCAAAAGAAGATATGTACTCTTCAACTATAGCCAATTGTTTAAGCTTAGTCAAATGGCCCAAATGATGAATGTTGGGTTCAAAACGTTCATAGAGATCTACTACAAATTGAGTACAAGCAATATAATCTTTGTGGGAATTCTTACACCATTGCTAGTGCTCATGATCTAAATACAAGACACCCACATGAAGTTTCATTAAGTCATCAGTGATGCCAAGTGAAAAGTAGTGTTCCATCTAAGTGACCCAGCCAGTGGGGTGGGATCCATCAAATTTATTCACATCCACTTTAAGGAGGCAAAGGTCATGAACAAATGGGTTATAATGAGGCCCCATGGAATTGGATGATTCAACCTCCCTCTAGATGGAGGGATGGTTCCTTGAATTTTGTTATAAATTGGGACATTTGGTCAGGGAGGGATTCCAATTTATTGAGCTTGGCAATAATTGTAGCAAAGTTTTGCTCTGCAGTAGATTGGTTCTTATCTAATGTGTTTTCCAATTTGTCAACCAACATTTCCATGTGAAAAACATTGTTGCCTAACTCTTGGTTGTTTTGGGTAGCCATTGGAATGGGGTGTACTAGAAAAAAGGATCGTGGATGGGCAACAAGGTGATCACACCTACTTATTGGGGCGAGTGAGACAAGTGCGGGGTAAGGGGGTAAGTGGGTACACAAAAAAAGGTTTACTAAGAGTGGTACCAATGTGATCAAGGCTTCTTGTTGGAGCTATTAAAATAGGTAGTGGATAATGGGGAGAATGGGTCCACCAAAAAAAAGGATTATGGAGAAGTGCTACCACGATGATCAATGCGACACGATGAATCTATTGAGATAGGTCCCAAATAATGGTGTCTATGGGACCACTTTATATTCTTATTTTTTTTTACTTTTACTCTTGTAGAGTTATACTCCCACCTAAAGAATATGGCATTGGCTGAATGCTCAAATTCTTGATACTGTAAATTATGTAGGAATTTCTTGGATGGTTAGCAGGAAGTAGGGTTTCCAGTGACTAACTACTCATATTTTCAATAAAACCCCTTATTTTATAAGTTTCCAAGAATGGTAGCAAGGACTAGGGCTTAAAGGGTCCTAAGGACATAGGAGTGCCCTGTGCTATAGCTCTTTGAAATGCACGCGGGGTCATCCAATAACAGTACTCAACCCAATATATCAGGGCTCTAACTAAGGAGGCTTGACCGTACCCTTAACCATACTACCCAATTACATAGGTATGAGAGAGTAGTATTCTCAAGTGCTTTTCTCGATGCCATTATAGCAGTCACACAATTGAGAGATTGATCTAGAGCTAGTTTTAGGATACCTGTAGGGCTTCTTATATACTTGAGGGTACATGGAAGTGAAATTTTGTATATAGGTGCTATTTGATGCGATACTTCTTGAAGGGGTACCAACAGAGGTTAAAAAGGTTTCCAACCAGGTGAAACCTCTTGTATTTCCTACATGTATGCTTCCCCGACCACATGTTTCCTCATTGAATGATAGATCTTCGTGTTATTTATAGATGTCAAAACACGTCTCTAGCTTGAAAAAAATTGCTCTAAAAATGTGTCAGGGAAGTGCTATGATACCACTTGTGATGTGCCAATTAGAAATATTTAGAGCAAAAATTACACATATTACTCAAATCTATTGCTGAAAGAAATCAAATTGCAAACAAAATAGATAATATGAACCATAATATTATGCCTTTATTGATACAGAAGTAATGTTCACTTACCTCTTTGAGGTGGTAACCTCCAATAGAGAAAATATCACATTACAAATGATTTCCAAGACATCTTTTACAATGCTTCTAGATCTTTTAATAACACTTTCTATCTCCTAAGAACATTCTAGTAGGCAAAACCTTATAGTAAGCCTTCTTACAATAATTGCTTTCACACTACTACATGAGCCTTATTTACTAGTGACGGCTTCCATGCATAGCAATACACATTAACCTATCTATCTACTTAGGGGGTTAGGAAGGTTGGGACCCTAACACCATGTGTCACCTCCCTATAGGGGGCACTCCTTAGGAAGCTCTTTTTGTCCTTTCACATTCATAAAACATGCTACAAAACTACCTCAAATGAAGGATGTCTTTCGAAGATCATGGTTCTTGACTTAGTCTTCACTTCAAAACGTGCCACATGCCAAATGTCAAGCTATCACTCTGTGTGCCCTTATCCCTGATTTCTAGGGATAACTAGGAGATCATGTCTCGAGGCCCACATGTCCTAGACATGGAGTACCGAGAGCAGGATTGACCTGAGCATGGCCCTGGAGGGCCCATCCTTC
>JZKD02S1674358.1:23814-34272 GCA_000966675.3 Picea glauca | reverse complement strand
GGATTTGGTCCTTATACAATTACCGACTTAGTTAATCCTCAATGGGGATTAACCTAATAATAAGAATAATAATAATGACATGATTAATCCACAATGGGGATTTAATCCAATAACAGAAATAATAAGAATGCTCTTCGCAGTTACATTATTTCAACATTTTGCACATAAGAAACCCTAAAAGAAGCATGAAGTCACCCCGTTAGGGAAACGTTTTGGCACTTTTAGCAAATCGTTGAGCTTGGAGATGAAACGTTGGGCCTCCAAAATCCTCCCTCTCATGCGCTAGGGTCTCCTCCATCAAGCCAAGGACTCTCTCCATCCAAAGAGTGCCAAGTGTCAAGTCAACCACACCACCACACCAAACCCTAGCCCTAGAGTGACGTCATGCCCTCTAAATGTGATGTTTTGACCTCCAAAGGCCAAACGTTGGGCTTGCAGGGGCTAGGTGAGGTCATCCAAGGTGTCTCCCAAGCCTTCAAAGGCTGTCATCATCGTCCGGTGTGTAGGTCATGGTATCCATATTGTGGGATTCATGCCCCAAGGAAGCCCAAGCTAGGCTTGTTCCTCCAAAACTGTCCCCCAAGCAAGGTCTTGCAAAGACAATGAATACGCCCTCCAAGGATCTCAAGTCAAATGCATCATGATAAGTAAATCAAATCAATAAAAGAGTCACCTAAGCATATGCATCAAAAAAACGACCTCATCAAATTAAACAATTGCTCAAAGACCCTATGCAACTTGCCAAGTTTAGGTACGGGAGGGTTGACAAAGTGACCTATTGGGTGAATCATCCCCTAAGTCAAGGAGTGTTTCCCGGGTGGACCCCCCTCTAAGCCATGTGTAGAAGATGAAGTGGATGGGGGAAAAAAATTTGGTCATGGGGTTCATGACATACAAGGGATCGTAGTGTCTCATTTATGGGTGCCTTTGGAGAGGGTGTGTTGCACCTTCATTTTCAATGCATCCTTTTTTCAAGCCCATTTATTGCCTTTTGTTCTTTTAAGATGTTTCCAAGTTGAAGCCAAGTTGGGGCTTCTACCTAAGCATGAAAGACATTGCCCACCTTGACTCTACCATGGTCACATTATGCTTCCTCGAGTTGAAGACAATGTATGGGCCTCTGTCTATGCAAGTGGACGTTGTCAGCCATCTGTCTCTCAGTACTCCATGTCTGCAACTTAAGGGCCTCGAGACATCATCTCCTTAGTTATCCCAAGAAAATGGGGATAACAGTATGTTTTGATGTATGTGAAGAGCTAATTCGGACAACAAAACTATCCTACATAAACCCTTCACAAAGAGGCACCAAAGAGCATGCAATCATAAGCTTAAGGCATATTTTTCAGTGGGTAACGTTCAGATTTGTTGGCTGTTTTGGACAGCGAGAAAAAAGTCCTAAAAACAGTGAGAAAACAGTTTGAAAGCACCTTGAACTTAGGGCCCAACAAGAGGTCACTTGACAGGCCTGTTGTGCAGCCTTAGGAACCTCAAATTTCTTCATGAACATTGCAAAGTGATCTACTAATCAAAGGCTACAAATCGGCATTCTTATTTTCTAATTTTTGTGGTGAATTCTTGTTGTAGCAAATGTTTGCTACATCCATATAGGGCTGTTATAAATTTGTTGATAACACTTACTTTACAACCTATTTAACCGTCAAAATTGCTATTTAAACATTGGAAAATTATCTTCTAGTCAAGGGCTTTCATTTCCAATAGTTATTTGTTGATTTGGACGGTGATTTCTTGCTGCTGTAGTGAATGTCTGCTACAGCTATTTAGGGCTAATTTTATTTTGCTGATAACATTTACTTAGCAGCCCTTTCAACCATCAAAATTGTGGTTTAAACATTGGAATATCATCTTCTAAGCAAGGGCTTTATTTCCTATCATTTATCACTGATTTTGATGGTAATTTATTGCAGCTGTTACTATTCTCTCCTTGCTGATATAATTTACAGTCTGCTGCAATTTTGGGACAGCAAGCTTTCTTGTTGTTTTCCCTAGTGTTCTAGGCTACTTTACATGATATTAGATCTTGGGATAGTTGTTCTAACATTGGTTTTGCAAGTACTCTTAAAATTCAGCACATATCTTCTCCGAAGTCACTTATCTTCAAGCCCTAGACCTCTTCATCTAGTGACCAAAACAGGAATCTTCAAAAGCCCCTTGATCTTCATTCTATTTTCCCTTCAAGTCACCCGGGAAGCCTCCCTTGTGGTGAAATCATTCATTGCTAAAACGAGGGGAGTAATTGCTAAGGTGACAGTGGTTCTTACTCCCAGTTGTGTCACACTAGTGACGCTTGTGGTTGGCTAAGCAACAGTTTGTGCGATAACAAGTATTCAGGAATCAGAATAGGTAAGGGAGGTCGAAAGACCCCCTAAGGGTATGGTCAGGTTGGTTTTGGCAGACTTACATTTTTGGGGATCTGATCATAGGTTTGGATACTCTTTGGGGAGATGTGCATGGAGTTCAAATTTCAAGCAAATCTAAGAAGTTGCTATTTTTAGCAATTTTTTATTTTCAACCACTGCTATTTTTAGTAGTTTCTGAAAATGGTCTGATTGACAAGATGATTACATATTTGAGTACCCAGTTGGGAGATTTGCTTGTGGTTCAAGTTCAATTGATTATGAGGTGGTGCTATTTTTAGCAGGGTGACTAGACTTTTGGGTATCCAGGTATGCATGCATTGCCAGTGTTAGTTCAAGCCACTCTAAGCACTTTGAAATTTTAGGGACCGGTTGCAGTTTGGCATGGTCAAGAGGGTCTTTTCATGTGACCTTAGTTGAGGAGTGCTTGTCCTGGAGGAGCTTACGTTGTGATTTTTTAAAGTTTTTCCTTTCTAAAAGTAGCCGAGCTCATCATACTATTTTTTATCCTCACTTATTCGATAATTTAAGGTTTTACTTTTAGGGGATTCTCTACTTAGGAAATTCATAGGCCTATTTTAGACATGAAAAAAGTGCACAAAAAAAGAAATTAGCCATATACAAGTGTCTTTTCTCTTGTAGGTGATTATCATGGAAGGAGAGTGAACTTTTGGAGTAGTTTCTTCATACACCTGCTATTTTCACTCAAAAAATGAGCACTATTTTTGGAGACTACTATTCTTAGTTCTCTTCTATTTGCTATCTTACCTATTCTTGCTCTCTCATTCTTCTATATATTGTACAAGTTGTGAAAGGGAAAGGGTCTAGTTTTTGTGAGTGATTTGATCACCAGAACTTGTTGATTATTGCATTGCACCCTTCTTTGCTTATTCTTTTCTTGAGAGAGTGATATTGAGAGCTTGCATATAGTACCTGTGAAAGTTGGAGACTTCTTTGTTGGATCGTGATTGTACATATCCCATCTAACTGAGGATGATTGTACTTGGAGAGTTCTTTCTTATTCAGACTTGTCAAGGACTTTGTTCTTCCTAGAACCCTTGGTAGTAAAGACAGTCAAGCAATTCTTTGGTGACTATCTCTTGTTCTTTGTGTAAGAATTTCTATAATTTTACTAGACTCTTGCTTTTAATTTTGTTTTTTTATAGAATTTAAGTACTGGGAATTGGATCTTTCTTACACCCTGGTCACTTTCTTCTTTTCATCTTCTTGACTCCATAAAGCACTGATCTATTTGTTTTAGTCATTTAATTATTTATATAAATGCAAAACCTCTTCTTTATCTAAAACTTTGTGCATCTTAAGCATTCTGGGCATATAGCTTAGGTATCTTTGGTCACAATTATTCAATTTTCTGTTAAATTACAGCTTCTAACAAAGAAATAGAGAGAAACCTTACATTTTTCTCGATGTATGTGCATTGGAAAAATCTAAAAACATTAAAAAACATAAGAATTACTCAAAAATATCATTTAACTTAGAATAGACAGCCTTAAAACAGTTATAACAGCTAGCTGTAAATTCTGTTCTGTCATCTTATTAACGTGTTTTTGGTGTGTACTTGCATTGGGATTCATGTCCTTATTTGGTGTCAATTTTCTGCATTGTTTTTTGTGCATTTAAGCCAATTTTTTTTGAGTTTCCAGCTTGTTTATTTCCATATTTTATCACACATTTTATACAAGGCCAGCAAGCTTCTTATTTCGATTTTAGGTGTCACTGATAGTACTTGAATTTTCAGTCAGTACCTAGATCGTTTAGGGATGTCACTCTGGAGTTGGCAAACACCAACTTCGAAGTGAAGGGAAGTAAGCGAGGTGATCGTGATTGCTTCCTAGTGTTGCCAGACTCCCTTTGGCTTTGCATGGTGGGAATTTCTGGGTGATAACAGGTAGCATTCAATTTGGAATACCTACAGCTGGGTGTTAAATCTTCCTTTCACAATCAGTCATGCAGAAGTTCAGAAAGATGAGCATCACATCTGTACCTTTTCCCTTATTGTAATTGCAAAAGTGGAACAACAACCTGTTTCCATTTTCTGAGCTATTAAATTAAATGAACCGAATTGTTATAATTCTCCCTGTCTCATTGTGCATGCAAATTTTTGAAGATTAGTGTTGAGGTGAAGAAAAATTCGATACCCCCACTGACCATAGTGTAGGGTACACTACATTACACAGAAAAAAGAGTGGCAAAACAAGCCATGCAGTTTGTTCTACAGAAAATCACATGAGAAAATGCAACCCAAAGACCCTTTTGTACTCTTGTAAATTTCTGGTAATTAATATTGGAGAATATATATTTCTTTATTTAGGCAAAACAACAAATGAAGAAAATAATTCTTTCTGTTCCATATCCTACATACAGACATATATGTATATATGCATTTAACGTGTTATATACACATTAATGACATGAATGTATGTATGCATTTAACTTATTCTATGCACACGAATGATATGTATGTACATATACCTTTAACTAGTTCTATGCACATTAAATAGAAAATTCCAAATACCACTTTATGACCTTTCAGTAACTAAAATCTGAACGCAGACGGAACCTAATTTCATTTCCTTGTTAAAGAAACAGACAAAGCAAAAACTAATTGATGCCATGATAATAAAACTACGTCTCAAGTACCCCAGGAGAATGGAAAATGTTAACAACGAACCTGGTATTAATAATCCAGAACAACTTTAATTTTACAAAGAATCTGTGCTTCCAAAATGATCAAACATTTGGGCAATAGTTTTCTCTGTTTAGAAGCTTTCTGGAGGAATTCTCCAGTTCCCTCTCGTCTAGCAAATCATGTATTTGAAGACAGAATACATAAGCAATTTGCCAAGCTACATAGAGGGGATATCCCTTGCAACATAAAAATTCTAAAATCATGTGTGTGTCTGACCGAGAAATGAGAAAAATGTGCTTCCTAGCAGTTAGATGAATATTGACTTTTAAGTTTTAGGCATTCAGAGTATGTTTCCGAGGGAACTATATTCCTCTATGCAATTACTATGCCCTTTGGCCATATTGTGCAATTCGACAGTCTAGAGAAAAAGGAGCATAACCTCTCATTCTTTGGATTAATACCAACTTTAAAAAGACTAGGTTTAAAAGAAACTTGAAAATAAAACATTGTAAAGCATAGAGATTGTCACAGTTAAAAAAGTAGGAAGTAGGGCATAGCATGGTCAGATAAACGGCACCTGATCCTGATTCTGAACATCCAGCAACTGTCAATGTCACTGGTCCTGTAAGAAGGGGCGGTGTTGAGCATGCCATTGCTACCTCATGCCGTTCACTAGTCATTGATGATGTTCTCGTAGATGAATCCCTGTTAAGGTCCTCCTCTTCATGTCTTCTACTACTATGGAGAGGCGTCCTTGACAAAACACGAGACAATACCATCCCCTCTGTATGTTTTGGTTCACTGGGACTCATGCCCAAGAAATCATGAAACAGCGGTTTCCCTTCCCCCGCCATCATGGAAGTCATGGCAGAATGCATCCTAGTATCCCGACTCTCATTCCGAGTCGAATCAATTCCCCTGACAAGGTCAAAACTCAGAACAGGCCCAAAACTTTATACATAACCACTCAAATGCTAGAAAGGCCATTTTGCACAATAAAACCTCCAAAGTGAATTTCTAAATAGCCTACTACACTGAACCCAATTGTCCATTATTTTGCATATTGCAAACACTATCAGAGTTTCTATACGTCTCTATAGGTTATGAGTGACTGTAAACTTCAAGGGACATGATTGAACTGATAAAATACAACTTAAGGAAAGAGTTCCTACTACCACAAGGACACGAAACTGCATAATTTGAAGGAATGCAATTGATCTTATGACATGCAACTTATGGACAAGAGCGTGAAACACGTGCATGGATGTATGGACTGGCATGCAAAAGCACTCTTTCTCTTACAAGGGAATGCCTCAACAGAAGATATTCAACAACAAACAGCTATTTTTCCAGTGGACAAGAAATTAGGAAAGACTAAAACAACACATGATAGCAAATACAGGGAAGCCACAATAACAATGACTATGAATGACTTAAATTTACACATCTTGCCTAATACTGTTAAAGATCTGAATTTACACATCTTGCCTATCTAATATGTAGCTGGAAGAAAAGGGTACTAAATCAGAAAAAGTGTAACACAGTTACACCTATAAAAAGAAAGATACAATAGCAAATGCCATAAGAATGGTTACCTGAAGGATGACAATTACCAAAGATAATGCATTTGACAAGGAAAAAGAAAAGATAAAGTGATAACCATTAATAGCATGAGCACTATGGGCATAAGCTGGAAGCCAGTGATTTCCAAAAAAAACCCAAAACACGGGACTGTAAAAGTTTGGGACTCCAAATTTATATAGCAGGCTGAAGTAACAACATAGAATTTGCAGAGCACCTAAACTACAGAACCTTCATTCCTTAAGTCCATAACTAAGCTATTCTACCCCTGATGCATGGATTGTTGCGACCTTTGACTGGAAAATAACTGTGACTATATCGCATATCATAAGAACGATATGAAAAAACTACACAAAATCCAGCATTTCCATAAAACCCATCAAAACCCAGCACATATAAGCAGCATCAACATGATAAATCCAATAAAACTAGGTGAATAACCCAACATTTTCATACACCCCATAAAACAAAACTCTCTATAAAAACCCAGCATTTTTCTTCCATATTAAGAAGAAAAAAAAACCAATGATGTGCAACCATTATTCAAATAACACACTGATATAAAACTCTAATTCAGCAAAACTCACCTTACTTACACAGTGTATCGAAATCAACTCAAATTCTCTGTGCATTCACAAGCTACTGGTTTAATTTTCGAAATTAAAAACATATAAAACTGCCAATGTGGTCCAAGGTGCGTTCTGATGAAATGAAATATTGCAATCAGTTTGTCTGTTAGTACCTCGGGAGGAATCTGAGGCCTAAACCCTAAACACTTAGTACAATTGAAGCAAGCAGAGCTGTTTAAACTTTTGACTAACTGCTCTGCTCCGCTGTCGTTGTGTCCCTAATCAACGGCATCATAAATCATTCCTCTTATTCGTGTCCGTACTATTAATTACTTATTGCGAAGGAGGAGGAAAGATTTTAGCAATGATTTGAAATTAATTGCAATTTGAGAGATGTTGGAACAATGATTTACTTGCATTTAATGTCTTGTATAACTAACTCCCCACTATATATCCATTAATCACCCTGCCCAGTGGTGCACACATCACAAAAATGTGTTTGAACTTTGTCTGACTTTGTCCCAAAAAGGAATCAATTACACAATAGAAAATTAGAAAATGGTGGCAGAGCTAGCAAAGTAGGAAAAGGAAAGCTGGCAACGCTGGTTGGGTATTGGGAATCACTCCTTAAAGCAAATCCTACACTTTGGGGGAAGCCCAAAGCATTTGAGGAGAGATTTTTTTTTCAAATGATGGTCTCCCGTGATTGGGATAGGGAATGTTTCAGTACACCATTTGTTGATTTGGCAAATTATTTCACATTTCCCATCACCAAATAGTATTGCTCGAATGTTGACTTTGGAGTATCTCATAATTAATCCAAGTTTGATTTTAATGGTAAGCTATGTTCTCATTGGGTTAACCATGGTAACTTTTTAAATTTGATTGGTCCATCAGAGTGATATTTATTATCAACATTTATTTTATAAAATAAAATATAACATGTCATTCAGTGTGATATGCTTCATCTTGTCAAATACTAAAATTGTTATAGGGCTTGGGTTAATTTAAGCTCACTATGTAATAATATATATCTTTTAATAGGTGATAGGAAAAAAAATAACCCATCATTATTAGTATTTTGGTGAAAGAATGAATCAAAGAAGGCATCCTTTTAATTACCATTAAAGCTTTAAAATCGATGGAATAAAGTACTTAATCTTTAATTAGGAAAAAAGAGTTTGATTGGAGTTAGGATTAGGTCGTGAAAGTATTCCTTTTAGCGAGGAATTCTGAACAAAGAGTTTGATTGAGGTTGGGATTAGGTCGTGAAAGTGGTTTTTGCCACTTATTGGAGTATTTGATTTTGTTTAAGGGGACTTTTTATTCCGTTTGGGAGAGTATCGTGAATCAAAGTTTTAGAAAGGTGGTAAAAGGTAACATGGGCATGTAGTGGCTAGTCTATGTATTGTAAAAAATGATTTAATGTAATGTTTTTTTTAAAATTGTTTGAAAGTTTTAGGGGAAAAAATAATTTTAAATTATAATTGTGAATATTTAATATTATATTTAGTTGAAGGTTAATATATAAATTATAGTGGAAAATTTTATTATAACTCACTTGTTAATTAAGAGTGGAGACAATTATCATCAGTAACTATTATTTGTAAATGTAGGTTGATTTATCATTGTTATTCAAGGAAAACCACACCATTGGAATAACCCACTGGTGGTCCATAAGGAGGTAGACTTTCACTCCTTCCAAATACCTATGGGTCTTGGGTCGTTAACCCATTTCCTTACATCCAAGGAAGACAAACTCTTAGTAAAGGAGAAATTGATGTGATATATGTGGTAATATGAGAATTTTTTTTATAAATTCAAAATATGATTTTGAAGATTTAATATAATTTTATAATTAAAGGTTTGGTGAATTTTTAATGTTTTTGGAAACATGAAAATGTTGTGGTTTGTGTGGTAAAGATGAAGTGTCTTCATTAAGAGCATTTTGGAAAGAGTAAAGATTGTTATTTAAAAGTAACCGTGATTAAAGAATTGTTTGGAGAGTGCACCTTAATTAAGGTAATATGTTTGGTTTGAAATTGTCTAAGTTGGGTTGGGGTTGAAGACACTAACTTTTTTTGTTTCATGTGTAATATGTGGCATGTAGGTGTTCTTGTCCACCTTAGGAATCCACATTGCAAGACACTTTATGGTTAATACGTGTTGGACTCTATTTATTTGCATGACACCCTCCACATAAGTTAAACCTTGTTCTAGTTTATGTGGAAAATGAAAACATGTCAGATTTTAATGGCAAAGGATAGGTGATCATATATGTGTCGATAGCAAGTGATTTAAACCATTAAATTCAGTGACCATGATTAATGACAAGGAGTGTTCTCATGGAATTTTTCAACAATAAACAATAATGAAGTGAATAAACATAATGAAAAAACAAGGGTTGAAGCACTTGCACATCCATTCGTTTGAATCCATCTGCAATTCCCAAAAGATGGAGGAAGACATCCCCATGTGCTTGGCATTCAAATGAGTAAACAATATTTGATTGTATCAACAATAGGATGTCTTATTACCTAAAAATGCAAGTTCATTTTGCATTTTAGAGAATTTCTTTTCGATAGCACTATATTGTGAGATGTGAACTTTGTGATCTTGATTCAAGCATCATCTTGTTTATCATGCATGGGAGGGATAGTGATGGAGATCCATGTCCATCACATGTTGAAGGATGTTTGTGTGTTTGGAGATGTGTTTCATTGTTGAGTTTGCATATTTGGAGGCACTATTGCACATGTGGCCATAGTTCACCATTTGGGGTGCTTGTCTACATATTTTGATGCATGTTTTTCCATTGGAGAATGTCTTTAGGGTGCCTTCATGGTTCTCAAGGAATGAGTTACATACTTTGGAAGCATGCCTCACAACCAAAGTACCATCTCACGTTGTATAAAGCATATTCTACATGTTTGGAAGCATAATGTGGGCCTTGGTCACTTGCTTGAGCAAAGGATGAGTAAATAGTGAGTTTTTGAAGGACTGCCTTGTTTCTAGGAGGTTTTAAACACCTTTTAGGGAGGAATCTTGGAGAATATGCATACATGTTAAAATATCCTTCGTGAGATGATGACACATGGCATTTATAAGCTCTCCTTCAATGTCAAAGTCCCATTCTAGGAGGAGTGCTTTGATCTGGGAGATGCCACATGGCATTTATGGAACATTTTCACACTTTGCAATGAGGAATAAATTATATTTTGAGGAGTGCCCCACATGGATGCATGTAGAACAACCTACTTGATCTCTCTTATCAAGGAATAAT
>JZKD02S1674358.1:8672-22556 GCA_000966675.3 Picea glauca | reverse complement strand
CTTCCTTCCTTCTTCAATGGCTGAATATTTCTCTTTTAGGGGACATGAAACAAGGACCTACTTGTGTGCTTGTCACCTAGGGTTTTAAATCAGCAAAGTTTATAAATAAATGCAAAAATATAAGCCTACAACCATTCAATTAAGAAATTTTGCAGAAAAAACACTTACATATCATGAAGAAATAGCATTGCAAACCCTAGTTGTAAACCTTCCTTCAAGAGAAATGCCAAAAATGCCAAGAAAATCCTTCCTTCAACAAATGCGCCACACTTAAAAGATGAAATACCCCAACAAGGGCGCAAAAATCAGATCTCACAAGAGAGTGAGTTGTGTGTTATGTCAAAATGAGGATAAAACTCCTCAATATATACTGTATCATGACCTTTAATTAAATTTTAGGTCATAAAATTAGCCGACATGGCTTTAAACCAAAATTATACTGTTTTTACATTTAATTGTCAAATCAAAGCCCTAACTGAGCATAAGCAAGACGTCAAGCCCTACTGAGGGAGACGTTAGCCCCTTTTTAGGGCAAATGCAGCACAAAATGACAAAACGTTGGCCCTCTTTGGGCCTCCCAATCATGCCACACGTGCCAGTTGCCCTGTCAAACTGTCACATGCTCAAGGTGACATCAATGGCTCCTAGGTGACGTCCTGGGCCATCAAAGGGAAACGTTCCACTGGAAGTGGGTCAGCCCCCCTAGGCTGGGCTCAGCCAAAGTGTCCCTAATGGAACGTCCTTCTTCTTCTCAGGTGCAAAAGCTCAATCAAGCACTGTCCTATCTCTGCCCCTGATGGGGTCTCATCAACCATCTACTGGGCTCTTCAGCCCCATGGAGGTACGAACTAATCATCTCCCCATGTGTACCGGCCCACGTGGTACCTATCTGTCGGGCATGGTCCTGCACATCAAAAACTTCGCCCTCCATGGGCTCATTAGTCATAGGGATCATAGCAATGTTAATCATGTCTCATCATTAATATTATCATACATATGCATAAGAACCTTGATATATCATCCAATAGCTCAAAGATATTACAAATACCTACAATACAAGGCTGAAGAAAAAGACAAGACACCTTATTGGGCTAGTATCCATAAGGAAATGAAAGTCTCCAGGGGGTATCATCCAAGCCATGTAGAACGAGGTGATATGGATAAGGGATGTCCAGACATACGGGTAGAGTGAAAGACAGGGATGCATGATATTACCTCTGGGTGCCTTTGTAGAAGGCGAGTTGTACCCGTCATGGATACAATTTTTTTTTAAGCCCTTTATTGCCTTTATTCTTTCTTTTCTTTATTTTCTTTTCCTTTTTTTATTTCAAGGACTAACTAGAGGACACTACCTTGGCATGGTGACCAAAGCTGACAGTGTTACCCACAAGCACTTTCACAGAGATGATAAGGCTAGCTCGTGATGAGACCCCCTTTCTCTTGGCCATGCAACCAAAGGTCACTGTCTTGGCATGGTAACCAGATAGTGGCAATGTCATGTTGTTAGGTACCCATTAACATAATAGGTTGGTGTGTGATGAGACCCCCTATCCTCTTGGCTAGGTCTTGTTTTTTGTTATTTTTCTTCGGATCCCTCTTGTTTCTTGCTGAGAGGTTTTTTATTGCCTTCTCGGGGATCCCTGGGTGAGGCATCTCGAGGTTTTATTTTTATGGATTTTATCTTTTACCAGTTGCTTTTACCTTCTGGGCCTTGAGCCCCTTCTTCCCACGAGATAAGGTGCAACCCTACAAACAGATCATCCTAATGCCTGGACTAGGGAAATGGGATAGATGAGCGGGAGATAAGATGAAAAGTGATGATATGATGGGAGCGGACGATGGCTCTTCAGAAATCCCCCCGGTGGCAAACCAAAACCTATGGGTACAGGCTTGCTATGACACTCTGTCAATCCCCTCAACAATGGTCAAGTGAGTCAATGTAAGATCCAAGCAGTTGTTAGAAATGAAAGGAGTAAGATGCATATATCTAAAGGTTATAATTATCTAAAGTGACACATACCACGATACCTGGACCAATTACCTCATGGAGCAAGAGCCTTCTCCGATACAATACCAGGTCGATGGTGATGGATGATGTTGCTGCTGACAAGACAAATCTGATGAAAGAAGAGAAGGATGGGCCCTCCAGGGCCATGATCAGGTCAATCCTGCTCTCGGTACTCCATGTCTAGGACCTGTGGGCCTCGAGACATGATCTCCTAGTTATCCCTAGAAATCAGGGATAACAGGGCACACAGAGTGATAGCTTGACATTTGGCATGTGGCACGTTTTGAAGTGAAGACTAAGTCAAGAACCATGATCTTTGAAAGACATCCTTCATTTGAGGTAGTTTTGTAGCATGTTTTATGAATGTGAAAGGACAAAAAGAGCTTCCTAAGGAGTGCCCCCTATAGGGAGGTGACACATGGTGTTAGGGTCCCAACCTTCCTAACCCCCTAAGTAGATAGATAGGTTAATGTGTATTGCTATGCATGGAAGCCGTCACTAGTAAATAAGGCTCATGTAGTAGTGTGAAAGCAATTATTGTAAGAAGGCTTACTATAAGGTTTTGCCTACTAGAATGTTCTTAGGAGATAGAAAGTGTTATTAAAAGATCTAGAAGCATTGTAAAAGATGTCTTGGAAATCATTTGTAATGTGATATTTTCTCTATTGGAGGTTACCACCTCAAAGAGGTAAGTGAACATTACTTCTGTATCAATAAAGGCATAATATTATGGTTCATATTATCTATTTTGTTTGCAATTTGATTTCTTTCAGCAATAGATTTGAGTAATATGTGTAATTTTTGCTCTAAATATTTCTAATTGGCACATCACAAGTGGTATCATAGCACTTCCCTGACACATTTTTAGAGCAATTTTTTTCAAGCTAGAGACGTGTTTTGACATCTATAAATAACACGAAGATCTATCATTCAATGAGGAAACATGTGGTCGGGGAAGCATACATGTAGGAAATACAAGAGGTTTCACCTGGTTGGAAACCTTTTTAACCTCTGTTGGTACCCCTTCAAGAAGTATCGCATCAAATAGCACCTATATACAAAATTTCACTTCCATGTACCCTCAAGTATATAAGAAGCCCTACAGGTATCCTAAAACTAGCTCTAGATCAATCTCTCAATTGTGTGACTGCTATAATGGCATCGAGAAAAGCACTTGAGAATACTACTCTCTCATACCTATGTAATTGGGTAGTATGGTTAAGGGTACGGTCAAGCCTCCTTAGTTAGAGCCCTGATATATTGGGTTGAGTACTGTTATTGGATGACCCCGCGTGCATTTCAAAGAGCTATAGCACAGGGCACTCCTATGTCCTTAGGACCCTTTAAGCCCTAGTCCTTGCTACCATTCTTGGAAACTTATAAAATAAGGGGTTTTATTGAAAATATGAGTAGTTAGTCACTGGAAACCCTACTTCCTGCTAACCATCCAAGAAATTCCTACATAATTTACAGTATCAAGAATTTGAGCATTCAGCCAATGCCATATTCTTTAGGTGGGAGTATAACTCTACAAGAGTAAAAGTAAAAAAAAATAAGAATATAAAGTGGTCCCATAGACACCATTATTTGGGACCTATCTCAATAGATTCATCGTGTCGCATTGATCATCGTGGTAGCACTTCTCCATAATCCTTTTTTTTGGTGGACCCATTCTCCCCATTATCCACTACCTATTTTAATAGCTCCAACAAGAAGCCTTGATCACATTGGTACCACTCTTAGTAAACCTTTTTTTGTGTACCCACTTACCCCCTTACCCCGCACTTGTCTCACTCGCCCCAATAAGTAGGTGTGATCACCTTGTTGCCCATCCACGATCCTTTTTTCTAGTACACCCCATTCCAATGGCTACCCAAAACAACCAAGAGTTAGGCAACAATGTTTTTCACATGGAAATGTTGGTTGACAAATTGGAAAACACATTAGATAAGAACCAATCTACTGCAGAGCAAAACTTTGCTACAATTATTGCCAAGCTCAATAAATTGGAATCCCTCCCTGACCAAATGTCCCAATTTATAACAAAATTCAAGGAACCATCCCTCCATCTAGAGGGAGGTTGAATCATCCAATTCCATGGGGCCTCATTATAACCCATTTGTTCATGACCTTTGCCTCCTTAAAGTGGATGTGAATAAATTTGATGGATCCCACCCCACTGGCTGGGTCACTTAGATGGAACACTACTTTTCACTTGGCATCACTGATGACTTAATGAAACTTCATGTGGGTGTCTTGTATTTAGATCATGAGCACTAGCAATGGTGTAAGAATTCCCACAAAGATTATATTGCTTGTACTCAATTTGTAGTAGATCTCTATGAACGTTTTGAACCCAACATTCATCATTTGGGCCATTTGACTAAGCTTAAACAATTGGCTATAGTTGAAGAGTACATATCTTCTTTTGCGCAACTTTATTTCCGCACCAAAGGCATGTATGATACCTTCTTCTAAGAATGCTTTATTAGTGTATTGAAGGAAGGGATACATGCCCAAGTCTTCATGGTTCACCCTACCACTTGGCTTGAAGCCACTCAACAAGCCAAGGAATCCCAACAAGTTGTTAATGCCCAAAACAAAAAAACCTCTTTTATTCCCCGTCCCCATCCCATAAATCCCTCTCCTCCCTCCTCACCTCTCAAGGTCCACAAGTTAAATCGAGTTAAAATGGCAGAGCACCAACTTAAGGGTCTCTACTACAATTATGATGAAAAATATTTACCTGGGTACAAATGTAAGGAGCAAAAACTCTTTATGTCCATTTCAAAGGACATATCATAGGAAGAGATTGATGATATCCCTCAAGACCCTCTACCTCCACCAACTGATAACATTATTCTAGGTGATCAACAAGATGTGGAACCCCAAATCTCCCTACATGCCTTGACTGGTATTTATGCTCCTCAAACCCTTAAATTGATTGGATAAATCAAGCATCAAAAACTTTCAAATCATGTTTGCCAATGGAGGTTCCATGAAATGTGGTGGTCGTGAAAATGAGTACCTTCAATTGGTGATTATTCCTTGAAATCACATATGATTTCTATTGAAATGGGCAGTTGTGACATTTTGGGGGGGAGATAAATGGTTAAGGACACTCTATCCCATTGCCATGGATTTCAGGGAGCTATACATGAGTTTCTAGCAGGTAAGGCATCACTACACTTTCCAAGGAATCATAACATGCTCTCTAGAAATCATCAACTCACTTTGCATGGAAAAACTTCTTAACAAGGGACATTCTGGCATTGTCGCCCAATTCCATGCCTTTCAAGCCATTGAGACCCCTTCCCAACCTATCCATCCAGACACGAAGTTAGTCTTATCCAAACATCAATCAGTTTTTGAAACTACCCAAGGCCTACCACCCTCTCGTGGTGCACATGATCATTCTATTCCACTCATACTCGGTATCCTCCCACACAATGTATGCCCTCATCGCTACCCCTTCGCCCAAAAAAATAAAATTGAAAATAGTGTTCACAAGTTGTTAATTGTTGGTGTCATTCTCTCTAGTATCAGTCCTTATTTGTCCCCCATAGTCATGGTACTAAAAAAATGGTACTTGGTGCATGTGTCCTAACTTTTGCGTTGTCAATCGAATAATTTTCAAATATAAGTTTCCCATTCCTTTCATTGATGATCTTTTGGATGAACTTAAAGGTGCTCAATTGTTTATAAAACTTGATCTTCATTCTAGTTATCACCAAATTCATATGGGGGAGGTTGATGTTCCTAAAATTTCTTTTGGCACTCACGAAGGACATTATGAGTTCTTGGTAATGACCTTTGGCCTTTTCAATGCACCATCCACCTTCCAAAGTCACATGAACCACATATATCAGCCTTTTCTCTAGCATTGTGTCCTCGTCTTTTTTTATGACATCCTAATCTACAATAAAACTTGGCAAGCCCATGTTACCCATGTGGATTAGGTCTTACAATTACTTTCTCAGCATCAACTATTTCTCAAAAGGTCCAAATGTGCCTTTGGTGTGTCAGAAGTAGTGTCTTTGGGCCATATTGTTAGTAAATATGGTGTACGAGTGGACCCCAAGAAAATTGAAGCAATGAAGGCTTGGCCTCGTCCCAAGTCTCTTAAAATTTTACGAGTTTTCTTTAGCCTAATAGGATATTATAAAAATTTCGTTCAGAACTATGGGAAAATTGTTGCTCCCCTCATAGCCCTACTTAAGAAAAATGTTTTCAATTGGAATGAAGTTGCAGATCAAGCTTTCTAGGATTTGAAGGAGGCTATGTATACAACCCCAATACTCGCTCTACTAACTTCACTAAACCTTTTTTTTTTTAATGTGATGCCTTGGGAAAAGGCATAGGTTCATTTCTCATGCAAGAAGGCAAACCATTGGCCTTTACCAACAAACAACTTAGTGAGCAATACTTGGGGGAAAATCCACCTATGAAAATGAAATGTTGGCTATCTTGTACACTATGGATGTCTCATGTCCTTACTTGCTTGGGCAACATGTCCAAATAAAAAATGATCATCATAGCCTCAAATAATTTATAGATCAAATGATTTCATCACTAAAGAAACAAAAATGGGTTACCAAAATGTTAGGATATGATTATTGGATCATTTATAAGAAGGGAAAAAAGATCATTTATAAGAAGGGAAAAAAGAATGTGGTAGATGCTCTTTCTTGAAAATATGAAGAGGAAGCATCCCTCTTTTCACTCTCCTTCGTAGTAGCATATTGGTTGAATGAAGTCCACAATGAATGGTTCACAAATCCCAAGATTGCTAGCCCAATCCAACAAGTTCAACAGGATTTCAATGCATCTCTAGGCTACACACTAGAGGGAGAACACCTTATAGCGGAGGTTTTTAGTGTAACAAAATTTGGAAAAAATTAAAAAAAAACTCTACTACAACCTCCTATATTGGTTGTGGAGGTTTTAGCAGATGTTCTATATAACTAAAAAAAATTGGGCGGGTGGAGGTTGTAGTAGAGGTTTTTTTCAGTGCATTTCTTGTTAAAACGAAACAGTATGGTATTGGAACACATGCACATGTATGTTAATATAATCAAATGCATCAATATAATAATATAATAAAAATGCCCTAGACCTAAATATAATAAAAAAAAATGCCCGGGTGCATTTATAACCAATGTGCATCAGTTCCCCCTTTTTCGTCGTATGCAAAGCATTGAAGTTGTTCTAATTACCACACATTGGTTATGCATTATTATCTTATGATGCACAAATGTTCTTTAGTATTTTTCCACCTCTATGCGATCAAGTTATAGATATCATCGATGCACTTTAGGATTAGTACGTGCCGGTGTAGTTAAGTTATAGTTAGCCCCGATGCAATAATGTTATTTGGAGACCCGATGCATTTAATATAGAATGTGCCCCGGTGATTATGCAATTAGTACGTACCGATATGTTGATAACATTATTTTTAGTATGCACCAACGTGTATAATATAGTAAAGGCATCGATGCGTAAATAATATTTAGTTGCATAGTGCGTATAATAAACATAATGCACCTGTATGATAAAAATTTAGCGCACCGGTTAATATTTCAAACATGAGTACCATACAATTTTGAAGCGATAAATATTATTGTAAGTTATATCGTTTACAGAACGATGTGTTTTCTCAATAGTACATGTCGGTGCATTATTATAATTAATAAGTATCGGTGCGTATGAATCCTCAAAATAAACCAATGTCTATATTATGGTTCTAGTGAGTTGATATGGATTATTTTTTGAACGAAATGAAAGTTGAGATATTACAATGAAATACACATACAAATTGTCAGAAACAGAGAAATACAACAATACATGATTTATATTAATGAAAGAACTGTACAGAGACTGTAAAAATACAAAGTGCAAGACTCGCTAGAATGGTGGCAGCTTTATCTCTGAGAAGAGATGTGACAGCTATGCTCATTCGCAAGAAGTGAGTACAATGAGGCTCTGAAGTCCTTTTTATGATAAACATGAATGCCAAAACCCTAGACATCCAAAAACCTAACCCTAGGTGTTGAAGCACCAAAATTCATGTGGGCCCCGTTGGGGTAAGTTAGTACATCAACTTCTCAGGGTCGTAACTTTTGCATACAATCTCCGTTTTAGGCGTGTGATAGCCTATTGGAAAGGTATTTTCGATAAATATGCATTATGTCATCAAAATCTAACTTCGTCTATAGTTTGACTGTGGCAAGCCAAGAAAACATTGTTTAGGGCCCCAAAACGACCATGGAAGTACAAAAAAATGTACTAATATGAAAAATTCCAAAATAATCTAGTTGGAATTGGTGGGCGACCACCAATATCCACCTGGATGTTGATCAGGGCTTCAAGACAACCTCATAAGTGTAGAACCCACAATTACAAATAAATGTCCCCATTACAGAGAAACGTGTTGAACTGAAAACTGTTAAGATGAGCCAATTGGAATTTGGAACAGGTGGGTGGCCACTAATATCCACCTGGATCATGAGTTCAAAAGAATATAATGCACTGGTATGTATATGTTTTAATTCATCGTCTTTTACAAATTTTCAATTAATTATTTCAAAATAAAATATTTTTTTATAATAACATTGTTTTATATTTATGTTATTGCATTAATGCATTATCCAACGAATTAAACCTTTGTTATTTGTATCAATGTAAATCATCCACATATTATTTATTCAAGAACACAACATTTTACAACATTCGATGATGTAATGAAATAAGAAACCCATTTTATTGTATATGAATAAGAAACCCATTGTTGTACAAAAAGGGACAACATATAGGTCTAGTACAATAATCAAATTGCAACCAATTTGTAATTGTTACACTTATTGGTAACATGTCCTCATGTAATTGGGACAATATGTTGAGTACATCAAACAAAATCCTTGATTTTCAGAGACAAATATTCCAAAACACACAACTTGCAGTAACATTCAATTATATTGATTATCATTCATTAGTTGAACTATTGACATTGCTCGAGTTGTGTGCATGCCTCATTTCTTCATCATTTGTAGGTGATATTGTACTTTGGTTTTTTAACATAATGTTTTCTTGATGATTGACTTGTTTTCTATGTTCTAACTTTTCATCTTCCATCTACAAACATCGAAATAAATTGTAATAAGTATATATTCAATTAAACTTTCATTCTTCAACATAAACTCACAACCTATAATGTCATCGCACAATTTGTACTTATGCCAAATCCCAATATATGTAACTCAAATTGGCGTAACAATACGATAACCCACCATTGTCGCCTTAGTGGGAAATTCCCACTTTTATGAATGGATGAGGTCCAACCTAGGGGAGGCGTCCCCGGTAACCTAAAGGGATGGGAAATCTAAAGAGATAATCAATATATACCCCCCTCTCATTGGTTACCGAAGTCAAAGGTCTATGTCTGAGGAATTGAGGCAAAGAAAGAGAGTTTGTGTACCTGCCCGGAACAAGAACAATATAGCATATATATAACAATTCCAAGTACCAATATGATAATATAACCTCAAACGACAATAGACAATGAAAATATGTGGTGGATGAAGTAAAAATGCAACAAGTTACCAGTTTACAACAACAATTAATATTTTGTAACAACCATAAGAAATACAACTCAGAATAGCATGAAAACACAGTGAAAACTTAGCATTTTCCCAATAGATCAATTAACACTTATTCCAAGCAATTTCTAAGTAGTTTACATTAGTGTTTAGCAAGTGTATGCAGCAAAATACAAGGTTTTAGATGGTTGTAGCAATGTTTTGTGACAAAAACATACAATTAGTAAATCTAGCTAGGTTAGTGTTGTGAGAAATCTTACCCCGTGGACAAGCTAAGCTCCCCTTTGGACCAAGACCCTTCATTTGGTCCAAATATAGAAGTAAACAAATGGTTGCTACTTTCTTTTTAAATCTAACTCAACCAATCAAGCAAGAGAGAAGAAGAATGTGGCGTACCTTATTGCGATGTTCATCCTCACTGCTTCAATCCTTGGGCTTGATCTCCAAGCTTCTTAACACAAATGAAGTTCTGCAAAGTCCATCAAAGGAACTCTTCCTCCTACTCTATATGATTAATTAGAACATATCTATTTGTGAAGATTGAAACGACAATAGACGTAGAATGTAGATGTATAACACATGAACTTGAAGGAAATATGCCAAGTTAATATTAATTTGGAAAACAAGTTACAAACACTTACAATCCATGTCTGACGTTGCAACACCTTCTCCAAGTTTTCTTCGTCCAACCCCTTGCAAGAATCTCTTAAGATCAGAATGATGATACTTCACCAATTTCCTTCCCCCTTTCACCATGGAAATACCTTCAATATATAGGATTGGGAGGCTCAACCACCATGAGAAAATGAAGTAAATGGTTGAGGATATGGCTCCTGAAGTTGATATTTGATCCTAAGATAGAGCCATAGTATAGGAGTCGACCAAAACAACCTCATCCATTCGAAGATGGCCCTTAGAAAAAGGTGGAAGATCCCATATTTCTCTGTAACCAGACTGACGCCTCCCCTAGTGAGAGACAGAATGCCATTGGTTCCCCCTTAACATGGAAGGGGGAGCACTGATCCTCCCTAAGCATGGGTAGGGAAGCACCACCCTTCTTAATTTCCCCAAAATAGTCAATTTTCCAAGTAAAAGGCATGTTTTGACTGTCAGATGATAGGGCTTCTTCTTCCAACATGACTTAGGGATTATGACAAATTTTTATATGGTTTCAATGGGTTCCAACACTTAGCAAAGTGAATGTGACAGGTGCATATGTCAATTTGCGACACTTGCAACACTTAGGGTGTGACACTTAAGTGTGACATTTTGACGTGTAACAGATGCCCCCTAAAGTGTAAGGTCAGAAGAGAAATTGATGGCCAAAACACTTTACAAATAAAAACAAAGTGAAGAGGCCCCTAAATACAAGAGAAGAATCCCCTAAATCCACATGAATGAGCCCTTAAATCCAAGAGAAGAAGCCCTTAAAGTAAAGTAAATAAACCCCTAAGGTAGGTCATCCTTAAGGAAGAGGTGTGACCCAAAAGTTGCAACCCTTGGTCGCACCCCCTCATGTAGAGAAGGCTCATATAAATAAGAGGAGCCTCATTTGGAATTTGGATCACATCAATTCGAACTAGCCAAAGAAGAGGAGCAAATTTCATCCTAGAGGAGTGAATTTCCAAGGGAAGATGAAGTGAACAAGGGCAAAATTCCAAGGAAGGATCAAGTCTTGTGATGATTTGGTCTAGGGTTTTATTTGAAGGTCATCTTGGAATTTTCATTTCTATAAAGATTCATATATCAAAGAATCTTTTCTATGAATTTCAGGTCTTGACTCATTACAGGTTTGGATTTATACTCAGTGGAAGTTGAGGTTCTTTAAACTAGGGTTTTCTTCTTCAAAACGATTCATCTTGCCATTTTTTCTATAACTGTTTTTATGGGATGAGTCAAGGATAAAAAATTGGAATAATTTTATATAAGATATTGAAGAATATTGGGTATAGTTTTTAGATCCTGATTCATTACAAGTATAGAGTTATACTTGTTGGAAGTTAGGGTTTGTGACTAATCCAGAAACTAGTCCCAAACATGTGTTTGAGATAAAATGGTTATATATGAAGCTTGGTAGGTAAAAATTAAATTCCACTTGTTGTATTAGAAGGAGAAAATATCATAATATCTTAGGTCCAAGTTTCAAAATCAGAAACAAAAAATTGAGCTCGTGGAAAATCTTACAAGTTTACAGATTTGAGGTACAATTCTAAGTTGTTTTGTATGCAGATTTAAGAAGTGATTTTGGGATTGTATTTGAAGGTTGATTTGATCCCGTATCATCATTTGAAAATAAAAATACCCTAAAGACAAATGAATAATCCTCTAAATCCAAGAGAATAATCCCTTAAAGTAAAGTAAAGAAGCTCTTAAGGTCGTTCATCCTTAAGGAAGAGGTGTGACCCAAAAGTTGTGACCCTTGGTCACATCGCCTCATGCGAAGAAGACTCATATAAATAAGAGGAGCCTGATTTGGAAATTGGATCACATCAATTCGACCTATCTAAGGAAGAGGATTGAATTCATCCTAGAGGAGTGAATTTCCAAGGGAAGATGAAGTGAAGAAGGGCGAAATTCCAAGGAAAGATGAAGTCTTGTGATGAATTGTTCTAGGGTTTTCTTTGAAGGTCATCTTGGAATTTTCTATATAATTTTTTTTCTATAAATATTCAGATATCTAAAATTGGTGTTTTAGAAGATATAGGAAAGAATCTTTGGTACAAATTTCAAGTCTTGACTCATTACAGGTTTGGATTTATACTTAGTGGAAGTTGAGGTTCATTAAACTAGGGTTTTCTTCTTCAAAATGAGTCATCTTTCCATTTTTTCTATAACAATTTTATGGGGATGATTCAAGGAGAAAAAAATGGAATAATTTCATAGACTATATCGAAAAATATTGGGTACAATTTTTAGATCATGATTCCTTACAAGTACAAAGTTATACTTGTTGGAAGTTAGGGTTTGTGACTAATCTAGAAACTAGTCCCAAACAAATATTCGAGATAAAATGGTTATATATGAAGCTTGGTAGGTCCAAATTTAATTCCACTTATTGCATTAGAAGAATAAATGATCATAATATTTGAGGTCCAAGTTTCAAAAACAGAAATGGAAAATTGAGCTCGTGGTGAATCTTACAAGTTTGCATATTTGAGGTACAGTTCTGAGTAGTTTTGTATGTAGATTTAAGAAGTGATTTTGGGATTGTATTGGAAGGTTGATTTGATATTATATAATCATTCAAAAATTTTCTAAGGGGATTGGTGTCTCCTTCCACCAGGTGCTAGAAAACTCAAGGAGTGGGTGCTTCCTTCAAGTTGGTGCTTGTAAAATCTTGTAACTACTTAAGAAAAGTTTCATGGTTTTCTCCCAGTTGGGTTTCAATGTAAAAATAGGTGTGCAATGTGTATTATTTTATGTGATGATGAATGACACGATTAATGGTTAATTTTTATGTAGTGCTTGAAGGTTAAAGTTGTTTAAATAACTCTATATTGATTCACCCCCCCGCCCCTCTCAATATTCTTGAATATCCTAGCAATTGGTATCAGAGTGGGTTCCTTCAGGAACAATCTAACCACTGGAAAGTAGATCATGGATAAGAAAGTATAATTTACCAAATTGGAACACCATTGTTTTATGGGAAAAATTATGCTTTTGTATCATAAGAATGAGAGAATTTTTTAAGGTACATGTATTTGATGTTTGGCATGCTGTAGTAAATGGATACATTGCACCAGCTTCTCCCCAATAGACAATGTTGGTAAAAATATCAGTGAATACAATTCAAAGGTTATAAAGGTCATTCTAAGTGGTCTAACAGGTTCATAATTTGTTAATATTATGCATTGTGATTCTACAAATGAAATATGGGACAAGCTCAAGAATTTTTATGAAGGAGATGCTAAAGTCAAAGGGGCCAAGATTTAGACTTACCTAGGACAATTTGAACATCTGAGAATGAAGGAAGATGAAGACATTGCATCTTATTTTCTTCGAGTTTATGAGATTGTGAATATTATAAGAGGACCGAGAGAAATGATTGAAAATTTATTTATTGTACAAAATATACTGAGCTCCCAATGAGATTTGACCCTAAAATATTAGCTTTAGGAGAAATAAAAGATTTGGCTACTTTGAGCATGGATGAATTACATGAAATGCTTACAACATATGAAATGAGAACAAAACATGAAAATCCATCCAGAAGGGAAGCAACTATCAAAGCCTCCAAGAAGGCAAGAAAGAACAAGCCAAGGTCAAAACCCTGCTCCAGCA